>WNHD01000088.1:0-72209 GCA_011057455.1 Ganaspis sp. Gsp50
AAAAATATAAAATATAAATATAAAAAATATAAAATATAAATATAAAAAATATAAAATATAAATATAAAAAATATAAAATTATGTACATTATTTGGCTAGAAAGCAAAAATGAAGAAATTTGAACGAATTTGATGAAAGAAATATCTTGTTATAGAAATGCATAAAAGAGAAAAGATAGATTAATATAGAATCATATAGAAAGGGACGTAAAATACAGTATTTTTTCCGCATTTTTGAGTAATTGACATCCTTACATTGAAATACGATAAGTGAAGTGAGAGACAATAGGAAGGTACTGAATATCGGCAAATTGCACTCTTGTCGTAACATTAATTCCTGAAGCACCCGTATGATCGATTACTCCTTTTTAAAACAAAAAAATTCCTGTCAAGTGAATATTTCAATATCGGGACAATGCCAGTTCCACTGAAGAGCCGTGCCGCTCTGGGTACGATTGAAAAAAGAGGAGAAAATAGAAGACAAAATACAATATACAAACTGAAACGAGTGACTAATGGAAAACCCCTTCACTTTCGATAAATAATAAATCTTCCTTTTTTCTCCATAAAGGAAAAAGTAAATAAATAAGTCAAGAAGAAAATTAACGGTTAAATAATACCGCCTCTGCAATCCATTATCTTTTTTTTTTTTGATTGCCACTTTTTCCACAAATTGCCGCCTCAATTTTAGACCAAGTGATTAAAAAATTATCAAGAAATTTATGTCGCATTTTTTACACTCATTAAAAATAATCAATTCGCATTGATTATGAGCGGATACTTGGACTCATTAAAGTGGATACAATTTCTTTATCTTAATTTCAGTTTTCAGAAGATATTACTTTTACAATAAAAAACTCTTATGGAACTTTCCCGTGAAATTTATATTTTTCGTAAAAAGCAGAATTAAACAGAATTTCTGCAAAAATTAAACCTGGTTTTAAAATAAAAAATAGCTTTTTTTTAAGACAGTTTTTAAGTTTTTAGACTAGTTTTTAAGACAAAATTGGCTGATTTTCAGACATCTTGTTTTTAATTTATAATTTAATTATAATTATGTTGAGTACTATTAAACCAGCAAATTTGGCAACTGAAAATACTTTTTCAAATCTCTTAAAATCGTTTCCTAGGAGCCGGAAATTTGTTTTAAAAAGAAAAACAGAGAAAAGGGGCAATTGTTTGACGGTACGAGCGAGCAGAATCAAATTCTAAAATTGTAAAATTTGTGAACGAAACTGGAATTTTTTGAAAATGTTTCTTTTTAAATAATGGCACTGAAGTTTATGCAAAACAAAATTATGTATCCTGTACATTTGATAATAATCTTTCAAATATTTGATAATAATATTCAAAAGTTAATTTTATATTTTCATGCGTTTCTATTATAGTGATAAATAATTCTTGTATTTTGTTTCCGGTGGTGTTTCATTTACTTAATAATTTCAGCCTGATTTATTGAATATTCGGAAGTTCAATAATTGCTCCATGTGTCGTTCAACTGATACAATCTGTCATTAAGAATAATCAATGTGTGTATTTAATCAGGCCACACAGGCTTATTTTAAAATTATGTTATTAGTTTCGAGCACAATTTTGCGCTTTTATTGAAAATGACTCAGCAAGGATGAGATGATATTGCAAGATATTTTCAAGTACTACCGGATGCAGATATCAGCTTTAAACTCTATTTTTTAAATACCGAAGATAATTTATTTTTCCACCAGTTTGTTTTCCCTTTTTTTGTGGACTCAAAAAACTAAAGAAATTAAAATAAAAAAATGAAACGAAATAGATTCTTCACAATTCTTTTAAATTGTTTAAAATTGTTTAAAATTGCTTAAAATTGTTTAAAATTGTTTAACATTGTTTAACATTGTTTAGAATTGCTTAAAATCGCTTAAAATTGTTTAAAATTGTTTAACATTGTTTAAAATCGCTTAAAATTGTTTAACATTGTTTAAAATTGTTTAAAATCGCTTAAAATTGTTTAACATTGTTTAAAATCGCTTAAAGTTGTTTAAAATTGTTTAAAATAGCTTAAAATTGTTTAAAATTGTTTAAAAAGAAAAGACAAATATAAACAAAAAGAATAAATAATAAATTTGAAGAAATTTACTTTCGTAAGATCTCGTTTGTTTTCGAATGCAAAGTCATTATCGAGTCTGTTATGTATATGTTTTTTCTCAACAACTTTGATAATTATTTTATTCTTTTACTTCAAGTTCGTTAAGTTTAATCTTTTAACAATTGAGGTTTTCCCAGTATTTATTCAAAACTACGTCTTTTACAAATCAAGGTACTACAATTAAGACACTAAACACAATTTATAAATAAATTGATTATAAATTGATTATAAATTACCTTATGGTCATTTTAATTTTGAACCTACTTGTACATTCTCACGTAGAGAATATACTTCGTCATCATTACTTTCATAAAAAATTAAACAAATGCACCTTTTTTACGCCTCTTAATATTTTATTTTTACTTTAATCTCTTATTACTTCATGAAATTTTTTTCGATAAACGTATTTATTAAATTGTACCTCTTTATGAGTAAAACTTTTCTGTACGTCATAACGTTTTTTTTGTCATAACAAAATGATTATTTAAACACTTTCAATAAACAGAAAAGCATTGTTTCTTGAAATTATAAAATTTCAAGCAACAGTCAGGGGAATTTTGTCCAATTTACCAAAATTTGTTAACAATAACAAATGACAGGAAAATTTAATTAAAAGCTTCTTGTATTGGTATTTTTTGCATTTTTCTAATTAGAGAATATTAAAAAAGTCGTTTTCAAAGAAAAGCTGGAAAAACTTGAGAGAATTATTCCCACTAATTGCGCGCAATGTCCGTATGATAAAAAGGTGAAAACGTTTTTATCGCCAACATTAAATTTTGGATGAAAATGTTGTCAAGTTAACAAGCCAAAAGCGGTGATAGGAAAATTTTATGTTCACTTAATAGGTATGAAATTGTGATAAACGTGCCATTTTGTTCCTTGGACAAGGTCCCTGGAAAATTTACGTAGCCTGCAGCTGTTTGAAACTTGAAATCTCTGAGAGGAATTTCCATTGTAAATTTGGTTTATGCTCCGTCGTAGTAATGATTAGGTTATCATCGAACGCATTAGTATCCACGGGAGAATCATGCGAAAGGATTTGCAAACAAACATGACAGTTTGTAAACATTTCAAAATCTACTCCGAATAATGAAATGCTTCATCAGGAAAATAGATCCGTTATATAATATTATCTTGTCTCCAATTCAGCACATCAAAATATTCAATTTATTTAAACAATGTTGTAATAGTGAATGCTGTTATAATGTTGTAATTGATGGCAGTAAATAATATTAAATTAATAACGCGAGAGAGACAAATTGTAAAAGATAATAAAAATTTAAATTAAAATTATTATAATAAATAATAAATAATAAATAAATATAATAAATAAATATAATAAAAATAAATATAATAAATATAATAAATATAATAAATAATTATAATTAACTTCTAAATAATTACTAAATAAATTTCTAAATTATTAAATAATTAATTAATCTATAATTATATATAATTTTGCTTTGTCTGTAAATCAATAAATCAAATAATAAAAGCAACACTAAAATCACTAAAATTATACTTCTTTGGTTACTATATGATTTATATGAATAATAAACTATTTAGAAGTTTATTGAAACGAGGAAAGTTATTATGATTGAATAATTAATATATTTCATATTTCAGCCACTAAAAACTGATTTAATTTTCCGACTTTTTTTCTTCATTTTTTAATTTATTATGAGGGCCGGAATAAAGTAGAAAAGAATTCTTTAAAATTTCCCCTGAAAAGGGATTACATACATTTTTTATCTGTTCTATTTTCTGAACTGAAAATATATTCTCAAGTTGCTCTCTAACAAGATGTTAAATTAGAAGAATTTTTTTCATTTTTTTTTATTTTTTTTTTTTATTTTTATTCATCGAATTTATTAATTTGTGCCATTAAATATTTGAAAAGTAGTTTGAAATTAGTGTCATTTTCACGGATTTCAAAATACAAATAAAAAAATAAAGAAGTGAGAAAACTATTTATTGATAATTAAATAAAAGTAGTTACATACGAGGTTTAAATAAATAAGTTACCACTGAAAACTACTGACGTATTTTACTCAACTATTTCTTAGTTTGTTTTGCACGATTTTGCAATAATTTCTTGTTTTTCTATTTTTTATTTCAATATTTTTTATTTTGCTATTTTTTATTTCGATATTTTTGTTTTCGATGTATTTTATTTTGCTATTTTTTATTTTGAAATTTTTGTTTTCGACATTTTTGTTTCCGATGTATTTTATTTTGCTATTTTTTAATTCGATATTTTTGTTTTCAATGTATTTTATTTTGCTATTTTTTATTTCGACATTTTTGTTTTCGATGTATTTTATTTTGCTATTTTTTATTTCGATATTTTTGTTTGCGATGTATTTTATTTTTATATCTTTGATTTTGATATCTTTGATTTTAATACTTTTGATTTTGACACTTTTTATTACGCTATTTCCAATTCTCTACTTTTCAATTAATATCTCTGCTTCCTGCTAAAGCAAATAAGTATAAAATAATAATAATAATTCAATCTGTTATTTTCTACTCGATTAAAATTCGACGAATGAAAAATGCTGTTTTTTCATTTCTTTTCAGAAATAAAAAAATCCAGAGCACTTTACAATAATATCGTGTTGTTCTTATTTTTTTTCTAAATAACAAGGATGCATTTTTCAATATAAATGGGTTACACTCGTGTGGAATTGTAAGTTATAAATCTCGCCAACACCTCATTTAAAAAATTGACATTATAAAGAAAGGCTGATGTTTTAGAAACTGCACTTCTCACATCATGAATTTTTCATTTTATATAGGAGTGTCATGGAAGTTAGTAATATATAGGACAATAAGAAGAAAAGAGTCAGTGATATAGATTCGCATTAAATCGTTTCTCCTCCATATAGACTTTTTTCCTTACGGACAAACGTAACTTATAAATATGATGTATTTGAACATTTATTCTAAAATACTTTCAACAGAAGTGGAAACTCCTTCTCTAAAAATGAAATTTCAATCCCTTTTCAATTCCCATTAGAATTTAATGGAACGAAATTAATTTCTCATTGAAATTTCCTGCTCGCAAATCACTTTGCAATTTGTTTCGCATAATTTTCTATTAACATTCAAAGTAGTTAAAGTCGGTTTTACATTTTGAATTTCTTTTCTTTGGATTCTTTTTTCTATAAGTTAATTTTCAGAAATGAATTGCGCTATCTTCAAAACGAGAAAACGTTTTTTGGACTTTTTAGTTAACTTCAAAAAATGGAATTCTGTTCTTCCTGTCTTAAAACGAAAATCTATTAGATTTGTGTTTTCTTTATGATTTCTTAAACAACTTTCAAAAATCGAATTCTATTCGGTTTCAAAAGTAAATTCGCCACGAGTTTAAAATTATTTTAAGTTGAGAAAATTGGGTAAAATATTGTAAAGCACTGAAAGGGTTTCCACAATGGGAATATATGAAAAGTCTGATAAGAGAAAGGAGACAAAGTCAATGACAAAGCGTTTCTGTAATATCTAGTGTGTGCTTGCCATTTTCAGGCTTCCTGTGTTCATCTCCTTAAGATAAATGAGTTTCATAGGAGACAATGATATTATTTCCTTTAATGAACTTCAAGATACGGTGTATTTTATCTAATAGAAGTAGATATTAAATAAAAAGAATTTTATCCTCTTTAAACTGAAACGATACCATTTTTATACAAAAGAATTAAACTATTTTTAAAACATGTTTTTTTTTATTTCAAATGCTTTAGTGACAACATTTTTTATTCGAAATTTTTTAATGGAAACATCTTTTATTTGAATTTCTCACTTAAAAACACTTTTTATTTCAAATGCTTTGATACATTTTTGATTTCGAATGTTTTAATGAAAACACTTTCTCAAATGTTTTAATGGAAACTTTTTTTATTTGGATTTTTCACTTGAAAACATTTTTTAATGTTAATTTAGTTTTTAATAAACATTTTAATGGATATATTTTTGATTTCGAATGTTTTAATGAAAATATTTTTGATTTTGCATGTTTTAATGAAAACATTTTCCTTTTAAATGTGTTTTTATTCTTAGTTTATTAATATCATAAGTGAATTAATTCCAAACGACATTTTTAATACTCGTAGTTTTTATCGTTGTCAATTTATCAAAACTTTTGAGTTTATATGTTATTTTTACTGACAGAAAGAAAAATAGTTTGCTTTTGATTCAAGAAGTATATTTAAAAATTCTGTTTATATTATAAAATAAACAATAAAAACACTGGTAACTAATAAAAATTCGCTTTATAAAAATTACTTTTAATATTGTTTATATTGTTTATAAAAAATAATTGTGAGATCTATCAAATGTAGTGAATTCCTTGATAAAATACTGACTACGATTCGAATTCTTATTTGCGATTTCCAATTTTATAACTTTTCCTCCAGGAAAAGGTAGTATTCACTTTTCAGTCTTTTAGAGTCAATATTTATATAACAGTTTTCCTTAATAGATCACTTCTTTCCTATTAAACTCCATAAAACCTTTTAATTCAAAATAACTAAATTTTGATCTTATTCAAGCAATTTGTAAATCTTTTAAATTTTTGTTAATTTAGTACGCCGGAAGAAAAAGAGATTGAATAAGTGAAATTACATTTACATAATGTATAATGTTCTCATAATGTTTTTTATTTTGTTGGTAATTTAATTTAATTTAAAATTAAAATAAATTTGCTTAATTTGCTTTCTTAAAGAGTTTTAAGAAAGAATTCTTAAAGTTTTCATCATTTTTGACTGACTTCTTCATTTTGACATTTCATAAATGACCGGTAATCTTCTTTTTTTAATGAATGAATAATTACGACTATGTTAAAGAAATTACGAGCATGGCAGAGTAAATTAATACACAAAATATTGTTTTAAGTATTTTTCAATGAACGAAAAATGACTCGAAATGTCAAAATAAATCCAAGCTTCAAGCTGGAAATAATAAATCTTAATTTTTATCCCTTTTTGTTAGCAAGTTACTTCTAATTTGATTTCTGAAAGAAATGATAATAATTCATTTGAGTTTCAATAAATCGATGACGGGGTAATAAATTTAAATTCTCGGTATTTGTCATGTTTGTCTAACTCCCTTTTCCGGTAAAGAGAAGTTCATAAATTTTTCTTTATCGAAATTTTTATCTCTGCTTTTCATTCTTTTCGCTCTGTACGTATTTGTAGTTCTGTAACTCTTGGGGACTTTTTTATGTTTCGAAAACCAATGGGATTTCCGATCATTAGTACTAATGGATCCTTTCAAATTGGCATAATAACATTCTATTATCTATTTCAATTGTACCAGAAGAATCTCATTTTCATAAGTGGTGTTTAATTACTCTTTTATTTATCATTATATTTTCATTAATCTTACAATTATTTTGAGAACGTAGTTTTAGAGGCGTTTTATCATTATAGTTTCATTAATCTTACAATGTTTTTGAAAACATAGTTTGTTTTGTTTGCGACTTATAATATATTGCGTTTTCAACAATTTAGTGTGTTAGTTACCATTTTTGTATTGAAATTTTATGAATTTGTGAATTATATTTTTGTGAATTTTTTATTACATTTTTATCGAATTTTGTATTGCATTTTTATTCAATTTTGTATTGCATTTTTATCCAATTTTGTATTGCATTTATATCCAATTTTGTATTGCATTTTTATCCAATTTTGTATTGCATTTATATCCAATTTTGTATTGCATTTTTCCAATTTTGTATTACATTTTTAATCAATTCTTTGATACATTTTTAATAAGGCTTTATAATAACGCTTTTTTAATTTTTCCATAAAGATTTATTTTATTTGTATTTATTTTTAACCGATCAGTAAATGAAACTGTATCTTTGAATAAATAAAACTGATGTTGCATAATTTAAAACAAAAAATGAAAAAAAAAGTTCATGGAATCCCAACAATGTTTATTTAGAAAAATCCCCTCGTTACATATTCCTGTTTAAAAGTATTTTCCTGCTTTGAATGCGCATTTTGTTTTTCATTTTCCTTGTTTCTGAATATAACTATATATTATGCTTACCAGGAAAAAGTCAAGCCAGGAAAATGTTAAGTTCAACAAATCGGATTCTAGAAGTGAATAAATAAATAAATTAAGTGTAATCAATCCGGTTTATTGGCATTAGCCAATAAATAATTAATAATCAATCATCTTTTAATTGTTTTCTTTCATTTCTTTCTTTCTTTTTTTCTTTCTTTGTTTCTTTCTTTTTTATTTCTTTTTTGTTTCTTCTTTCTTTCTTTTTTCTTTCTTCTTTCTTTCTTTTTCTTTCTTTTTCTTTCTTTTTCTTTCTTTTTCTTTCTTTTTTTCTTTCTTTTTTTTTCTTTTTTTTCTTTCTTTCTTTTTCTTTCTTTTTCTTTCTTTCTTTTTTTCTTTCTTTCTTCATTTATTTATTTCTTTCTTCTTTTCTAGCCCATTTAAAATGGGAAAAATTTATTTTCTGACTTATCAAATATGGCCTACAGTAATTATATTAACTATAATAAGGCCTTGTAAAAATAGTCAAAGATTGATTACATGTTCTTTGGAAAATATTTAGACAAAGCTAATTTTGTCAAGACAAAACGTTTATTTTTTAAACACAATTTGTTCGTGGATTTTTAAAAAAATGAAAACAATTGCCCTGTAACAATTTCTCTAAGTGTTTCAAATTGTTTAAAAAGATGCAAAAAATATTTTTACACAGCTAGGTAAATATCTAATTCTGGTTTTTACTCTGCGAATAATAGATATCAATAAGCGTCAAGAGTGGAAATACTTTTTAGAGCTGTTTTTTCTATTTTGCAGCATTTACGCAAACTTCTTGTTTTCCAAGAAGAAATCAATATTAATGCTTTTCATAGGCTAATGCGACCTCTAAATATTCTCCGAATTAAAAACAAAAAAGACGTATTCGTTTTTTTAAATTTAGCAGAAAATTTCCCCTCTTTTTTGAACACTTATATTAAAAAACGAAATGGAATAAAAGAAATAAAATGATTTTAAATGGCATAAAACTGATTATTGGTATTTCAAAATGTAGAGATATTTCGATGTAGGTATTTCAGAAGACATTCATCAAAGAAGACATTCATTCAAAACCAAAATAATAATTATAATTTCAAATTCAAGAGAAAAACCATTTAAAAACGAATATTGCCAAAAATGTGCATGCAGAATTGTTTGAACAAAAAGCATTCAAAAGCGAATACTACCAAAAATGTGCATTTGCAACAATGTTCATTTGAATGTCCAAGACAGAAATCCCCTTGAAAAGGGGATTTTAACGTGAAATGAAATTTTGCCAGAAATTAAAAACAAGTGTTAAAAATCCTCTAAAATTGTAATCAATCAAAAATTCGTTAAAGCAAGAGCTTAAACTGATGGTTGGAAATTACTCTCGCATCCACTGTCCATCATAATACATCAAACAATCGCCTGCACGTGTTACCTCATCTCTCTTATTTTGCCAGAATTCACAAGAGAAACTGATAACACAGAAGCATTATTTTCTGACAAGAGCCAGTGGAATTTATCTGTTAGCGCAATTTCAATGCTTGTGAGAAAGAAAGCATTCCAAGATGCAAGATGAGTCACGTTGAGATAAAATGGTGCAAGCCCATGCAAAATTGTGATTCCAGCGTTCCAACAGCGATAGTCCGCGTATTTCCCCATATCCTCGGGTATTTGGGGACACCGGGAACTCAACTGGAACGTCTGCCTGTGGAATAACCGGCTTCTTGTCGCTCGTGATAGCATTCAATGTATGTAAACTCCCCTTCCTATGCCACTCATTACTCCGACTTCTTGGAGGGGATCGAGCAGTTAATAAAAGAGGAGCACAGAAGTGCGAGGTCATTCAATATCCTATCTCCACTTGTAAAACGTGTTCACAAAAGTTACTTAAACAGTAGTGCTCAAACAGTTGCAAACAGTGTTGCATCAGGCAAATTCACGTGTTCTTATCCAGTTTATATCCAGTGATTTTGACCGCTCTGAAAACACTTTCCAAACATCTTGAAAACGTGCTCCGAAATTTACACCAACTACGAGGAATATTCTTTCTTCTAAAAAAGCCCCTTCAACTCGTTGCAAATTCATTCGACGTTCAACAACTTGAGGATTTATTTGTGAATCAACTTGAGGATTAATTCGTGAATCAATTTATTCGTGAAAATTCAAGACAATTGCAAAATTCACCGGGAGTTAATCAATTTGAAGATTCACCAGGACTCGAAAATTCAGCCGAATTTCAACAACTTGAACATTCAGAACAACTCTAAAATAGAAGCAAGGTGTAATCATTGCGAGTTGGAAAAAACAAATTTGAGAGGAAATCGAGAAGAAGGGTCTTTAAAAAGGGATAAAACACTCACCAATATGACTTGCGAGGAAGTTCAGTACATGCCTTTCACGACGTTTGCTGATAGGTAAGGAAAATATTCCATCGATCAGTGGGAATCCCCTGAGAGTGGTTCAAGGTTGATGCCTCTGTGACGTCTAATGCTCGACTGATCATGTTTCGAGTCACATCTGCGAATTTAATATTGAATTAGAATGACATTTAAAGTTTTAGCACGTTTAACACAATTTTAAAGTTGAATTTTATTTTCGATTCTCAATGCACTTGGCTGATTTTGCATCAATTCTGAAAAGTTGATTTCAATTGGATTCTGAAAAGTTGCGTAAGAATGTGCAACAAGTTTCGTGGAATGATTCTTTTCAAAGCGATTAAAATTGATCTTTTCTGCTTAACGTTAAGAACTTCTTATCACTTTTAAAAACGCAAATCATTTGTGATGAAAATTGCTATTTTTGTGTCGGAAAAGATCCTCTCATCATGATTATTGAATTTCAATGTTGCAATTTTTTAGAGTATTATTATTGGATTTGATTTATTTAGACGTTTTTAGGTGTTATAATTAAAAATTAAAAATTAGAAATGTACAATTAGAAATGTAGAATTATAAATGTTAAATTATAAATGTGAAATTAGAAATGTTAAATTAAAAATGTAAAATGAAAAACGCAAAATTAGAAATGTTAAATTAGAAATGTAAAATTAGAAATGTTAAATTAGAAATGTAAAATTAAAAATGCAAAATTAGAAATGTTAAATTAGAAATGTAAAATTAAAAATGCAAAATTGGAAATGTTAAATTAGAAATGTAAAATTAAATAAAAAAAAAATGCAAAATTGAAAATATAAAATTAAGAATGCAAAGTTAAAAATCTAAAATTAAGAATGCAAAATTAAGAACAAAGTTAAAAATGCAAAATTAAAAGTGTGGAATCGTATAAAATCAAATTCAACTTTATGTTCAATTCGATAATTGAATTCTAATTCTAAGTTTCAAATTCGAAATAAAAAGGAAAAAAAGATTAAAAACCGTTTTTAAGGAAATGAAACCAAAAATATTAGCAAACTTTGAATTGATCTAATATTTTCTGATTGTAATAATAATAATTAATTTCAAAGCATTGATTGAGATGAATTGCAAAAAATGTTATTAATTTTTAAGTCAATTTTACTTTCTGTTTAGCCAACTTTCAATGAAATTTTTTCAATGGCAATTTTCTTTTATCTTGTTTCAAACTTATATTAGTAACTTTTATCACGCAAAATTTGAATTATTTACATTTCAAGAGACTCAATATTATTCTAATCAAATTTCAACTGAACCTCATAAAAATCGATTAAAAGTTTCACGAGACGTTTCACTGATTTTCAACAAAGTTTCAAAAAATAATTTTCAACAAGGTTTCATTGATTCAAACTTAAATTGCAACTTTTCGTTTAAATGAATCTTTATTTTTTTCTTAATCTAAATTTTGATTGTTTTTTTAACCACCCCTAATGATTCAAATATTTATTTTTAAAGTCATCTCTAGTGTTTGAAATATTTATTATTCAAATCATCTCTAGTGTTTCAAATATTTATTATTCAAATCATCTCTAGTGTTTCAAATTTTAATTATTCAAATACTCTAATGCTCATTGATATAAAAAATACAAAGTTTGTTCTTACAAAAAAATCCAAAGTTTATTATCAAACAAAAATAAATTCGAGTTTTTAAAAATCTAAAAGTATTACAAAAAATGTAATACCTTTTCACTATTGATGAGTATGTAAGAATCCAAAGCATACTATTATGAAATGAAATTCAAAGTTTATTCCAGTTTATTCTAAAGTTTAATTCAAAGTTTATTCCAAAGTTTATTTCAAAGTTTGATACAAAGTTTGTTACAAAGTTTATTCCAAAGTTTATTACAAAGTTTATTCCAAAGTTGTTTACCAAAAAGAAGCAAAGCTTATGATTTGAAAAAAATGTCAATAAATCAGTTAGAAAAATAGAGTTGAAAAGAGCTCGAAAAGAAAGATGCAAAATGAAGGTATTTTTCAAAGGAATCAATCTTGAAAGAACTGCTCGCTAAAAAGACTGAGCCGGGAATTAATTAGCCTTGTTACTTACAGAACAAAAATGTGGAAGCAGAAGAAAAATCGAGACACGCAGTCTGGGAGGAAAATCACTTGCGGTTTGCTGCCAGTGCTGAGAGTTTTGGCAACGAGAGGCTGCTGCAGCGAAAACAGCGTCTGCTTTTTACCAGTTGAAGGCCAGACAGATTCAGCAAGTCATCTGCAGATAACTCTGCTGGAAGCGTACTGCAGAGAGAATGGAATTGAAGTCATCAGGGTCTCCAAGGAAACTCTCAAGACCATGATGTGTCCCACAGCAACAGACTTATCCTGCGTCCTGGTTACCTCCAATGAACCATATTTCTTGGAGTCTCCGGAGTGATTCTTAAGTACCTCATATTCTGGAAAAGAAATCAACTTTTGAAGGAAAAAGACCAAGTTCCGTGGAAAATGGAGCTCGACCCACTAAACAAGGATTGAGTCGAGAAGTGTTGCCTTCAATCTGTCAAAGGATCTTGGAAGCTTTATAAGTCCTTGATTATAAGGCGCCGCGCGAAGCGCATCTACGAATTGTCAAGATTTACTATGGCAAAGGGAAATAATTCCGTTTTATTATGTCACGACGATTTGAGCTCTGGGAATTGAGGATGCAGAAAGAATAAGTCTGCGCGATGATTTATCTCTAGGAAAGCTGCATAAATTTATTTAGAAGTACTTTCATTTCTTCTGTTAGTCTTATGATTCTTATTATCATTTATCAAGATTTACTGTATCTCTTATTCCATCAATAAAAACTGAAATTAATTTATTCCAAGAGTCTCTTTCCTTGTTCTAATTAAGTTAGAGTAAACATTCGTTCACGGGGCTTTTATTCCCAAAGACCTGATAGCACACAATTTATTTAAATCTATTTATTTTTTGTACAAAAAGAAAATTGACATGAAAAAGTGAGATAAGAAATTTAAATTGAAGTATTTGGGTAGAAAATAATTGAATGAAATGCACAGGAATAGTATCTGCGACAAAATTAATGGTTATGAAGAAATTGAAATAGGAATGAATAAGTAAATTAATAATATTAGAAATTAAAATAATTAAAATATTTAGAAAATATTTTTCTGGAATTTATTAGCTATTTATTAATAGATTCTAATAGTTTCTGAGTGGAAAGAAGTAGAAAGTGGATTTTTGAAAGAAAAATATAAAGAGAACAAAAGATATAAAAATGAAAAGATATTCTTTATATTTTGCAATAAGGATTGATTTATCGAAAGAATTTTTAAAAGAAAAATATAAAGAGAACAAAAGATATAAAAATGAAAAGATATTCTTTATATTTTGCAATAAGGATTGATTTATCGAAAGAAAAAATTTTCCGTTTTGTTTTGTATTCTATTGCTATTGAAATTTTGATTAACATAAATGAATTATATTCATCAAAGTAATTTACAGTTAAAAAATGTCATTAGAAAATGAATTAAAAAATTAAAAAGATAGCAAAATATAGCAAGAGATAAATGAAAAAAATGAAAATAAATATTGTAAATAAATGAACTAAAAAAGTAAAAAGAGAGCAAAATATAGCAAGACATAAATGAAAAAAATTAAAATAAATCTTGTTTTAAAATTGAATTAAAAAAAGCAACTAAAACTAGAGAACAATTCTAAAAACTAAAAGAAAACATTTTCTTATTATATGCATATTTTATTTTTTATTCTTTATCCTTTTTTATTCACTTTTTCACTTTTGTATTCTTATTTCTAAAATAAAAAAAAAGATAAAAATAACAATCATATGCTTCTCTAGGAAGAAGCAAAAACATAAAAGATGTCAGTTCCAAAAATTTCAATACAAAAAATGAAATTCGTACTCTTTGAGAAAGAAATAAAGGAAAGCAATATTTCAAAAAAGGCATTTAAAGAAGCGCTTCTTCAAGAAACATGTTTACAAGTTTTTTGCACGTCATTTGTTTCTTTTAAACAATTCGATTAAGATCTCAATTTTCTCACTTGAACAAAGAATCAGCATCAATTGATAATAAATGAAGCCTGACCTTATGAGTGTTGGGGTGATCAACATAATAATACAAACATAATATCAACATAATACTTGAATTTAAATATTCACCGTATTTGTAAATATTTTCTTGCACAGTAAATATTTTCTTGCACATTAAAGATTTTCTTGAACAGCAAATATTTTCCTGTACAGTCAAATTATGAAATCGATTTAACATACAAACTGTTCAACATTTGGAGTGGAAATGTGTGTAATAAAAGATATTAATAATTGTGCTCTATTTCCCCAAAAGTGTAAAAGCTTTCGATTGGACCAATAAATAATATTATATGGACGTAAACATTGCACTCGTATGTGTCTGACATAAAAATCGAACGTAAAATTTTATTTATGGTGAAACTTATGTGGCTTATCGATTTGAGTACACGTTTTAGGTTTCACAACCTCATTTCTTACAAATTTACACAATTTTCGATTTGCCTTTTTGTTCCCATAAAAATCTCTATTTCCAAAAGAGGGATTGCAATTTCTAATTTGACATTAAAATCTCGATTTACCCAGGGAGATTGAAATCTTCATTTTTATAAACAGTCGTCGAATTTTTAAAGCGACTTTTAAAAGCCAAATTGATGATTCAAAATTCTAGATAAATTTACCAAAACTAAATGGAATTTACAATAAATTTTAATATATTAAAGCTGTTCGTATTGCAAAATTTATTACCTATTTGTTTAAAAGCAGTTTTTATAAAAATATTTCATTTTTTTACAGCTCACGAGATATTTGAGAAATGCTAATATCACTTCAATGGAGGACTTAAAAATCCTGAGTGTGACGTGAGTAGGTATACTAAAGTTATAAAACACCAGTGAAACCGGGCAAAAGTTATAAAATAAAATAAAAAACCTCAAGAATTTTCAATATCTTTTTTGCCGAAAATTCCACGCTCTTCCTGAATTTTGAAATATTTTTTATCACACAGTTTGTTGACTTTTTCATTTTTATTACTATTGTTACTATTATTATTATCATTACGATCTTTTATTATTATTGCTATTATTACTGACCCAAACAAGGGTCGAAACGTTTAAAACAAAATTTAAGATCAAATTTTATTTAAGGACTCTAAAAGCACAAAAACATCACATTTCTATATTATTATTATTATTATTATTATTATTATTATTATTATATTATTATTATTATTATATTATTATTATATTATTATTATTATTATTATTATTATTATTACTATCGGATTTTTTTCTACCCGAATCGCTACACAGCCACTACTCCTTATTGGTTCTAGCCCATTACCGCTGATGTTCTTTCTTTTATTATTATTATTTTTTTATTACTTTTTATGTTAATTTTGATTTTATTTATTATTTTTTATATTAACGTTTCTGCTATTATTCACGCTTATTTATTATTATCGTTCATAATATTTAAAAACTGAATGGAACAATAAATGAAAGTTTAAAAATTGAAAAATCACTTTCCAGGCCTTCGTCAGAAGTCACGTTTCATTTTTTCGGGAACTCTCAGGATGGGGATAAAATTCGAGAAGCCCTTAATCGTCTCGTTCAACGGCGCCGGCTAAACGAAATCACTCTTGAATCCACACACTTCACCTTTCAGCAAAAGCCTTCGCTCAAACTCAAGGTAGTAAAATGTTAAAGACGCTGTAAATAAAGCAAATTACTTTTTTATAGTGTCAATTTTTCTTTCGTAGAGCTTACGTATCAACCAAGTGAACGAGCATCAGGTGCGATTGGGTGACCAATTCATTTTATCTTGTGTAGCACAGGGAAGTTATAACATTGCCTTCACATGGTACAAGGACAATATGCTTGTCAATATGAGCAAAGCCACAAGGTTAAAAAAATTCAACTTTTTAAATAACCGATATTTCAACTAATTCACATTTTTGCCTCATCTTTTCACAATCTACAATTTTTAAATGTCCTAATAAACAGAATTGGCCTTTTTATATGAGTAGTTTTTTTAACCATTTTTTTAAATAAGTAAAGTTCTAGTATAAATTAGTATAAATTACAATTTATACTTTTAGTGTAAATTACAAGTTCAAAGTTTGTTGGCTTAATTCGTGTCATAAGAAATATAATTTATCAATTTTGGAAAAGCAAAAAAAATTATATAGGTAAATGTAAACTAATAATGAAAAGGTGTATAAAAAAGTAAGTAAAAAAGTGTATATAAAAGTAAAATTAAAGTAAATTAAAGTAAATTAAAAAGAGAATATAGTTTAGAAAAAATATTACTATTTACAAAAAATATTATAGTTTACAAAATATATTATAGTTTACAAAAAATATGTGGAACATGAAGTTAATTATTTTATTAACTAAATATTAGAATAACAAAAATGTAATTAATTGATTAATCAATTATTAATTGAAATAAACAAGTAACGATGTAAAAAATGTATTAAAATAGTGTTTTCTTAAATAGTTATTTGACAGTGTTCAAGTTATTCGCGTTTACTTTTTAGTTTTAAGAAATTTGAGTTTCAACTGGACAATAAAAATAAGGGTGAGAATTTAATTCAACATTTTTTTAATAAACAGGGAAATATGGTACAGACATTTGCCAAATGATGGATCAGATTTGCATACCTCTTTGTTAACAATAGACAAGGCAACGTTGTTAGACGCAGGAGAATACACTTGTCAAGTTGTAGATTGGGGAATGCAGCAGTGTAAAAGTACTTTTATTGAAGTGAAAGACGAATCTGATGTCAAAGTCGTCCCAATGAGTGCAACTCTGGAAAAAGTAAAATATTTAACAATTTATACATTTTTTAACATTAATACATTTTACATAATATAATTCATGTTTCTCGGTCCGAAAAAATAAACCTGAGAATCAATTTTTAGATAATAATAATTTTTATAATTATGATCATTAATTCATTTCGCTTCTTTTAATTGAAACGTTTCTAAAAATATTTATAATAACAGTTAATAAATTAATAGTTGAATTAATAATAAATGAATAATAAAATAATATAATATGCTACTAGTTTATTTTGCTAATACTTTTTTCGCTAATGATTTTTTTTGCTAGTAGTTTTTTTTTGCTAATAGTTTTTTTGCTAATAGTTTTTTTTGCTAATAGTTTTTTTTGCTAATAGTTTTTTTTTTGCTAATAGTTTTTTATGATAATATTTTTTTGCTAATAGTTTTTTATGATAACATTTTTCTTTTGCTAATAGTTTCTATTACTAATAGTTTTTTTTGCTAATAGTCTTTTTTGCTAATAGTTTTTTTAATAGTTCTTTTTGTTAACAATTTTTTGTTGATATGTATATAGTTTATATTTTAAAATAATTAGATAACAATTTCAACGCCATGTAAACGAAAAATTGTATTTATCCCTTAACATGGTTATTTGCGTGCTCTAATACATCACACCGATCATAAAATGGTTTTTTTAATTCAAAGGACCTCGTATCCAAATTGCGACTAGTTGGATTCTAAATTTCATTTGTTAAACTGAAATGGCTTTTAAACCAAATGCGTCGGAATTTCAGCTAATAAATTTCCAACAGCTTTCAAATTGAATGCACTGAACGTTTAATGCTTTCGGATTTAAAATCATTGCCTTTAATCAGAATGCTTACTGAATCTCAATTTTGAGAAATCAACATTTGTGCAATCAACAATTTAGAGTTTTCCTCTAAAATGTTGCAGTTAAAATTTAATTTAATCCTCTCTCGTTGTATCCTTAAGTTTTTTTTTAAAAAAAAGCTTAAAACGTACAAGTAATTCAAAGTTTTTAAAAAAAGTAAACTAAATCTCAAACTTTTCGTTTAAAAAGGGCTCATGCCCGTTTATTGAATGAATAACTTGAATTAAATTGAATTAAAAAATTGAATCTCATGATTTTGATTTGTTAAAATTTTAAAATAATTTGATGATGTAAATTAAATTACAATAAAAGATTAAAATGGATTGGAATACAAAGCATTTGGAATACATTTGGAATACATTTGGAATACATTTGGAATACAAAGCTTCCTCTGTGATGAAATTAGGAATTAGAAATTAAGGATTCTTTTTTAGACCTTTGTGACTTTGTTTTTTCCACAGGGTGGAAATATTCAACTGATGTGTATTACCCCAAATATGAGAAGTTTAGGAATTGGATTTGGTTGGACAAAAAATCGAGCTCTTCTAAAATTGGAGCCAGGAAGTGAAGTCTGGGAGGATCTCTATCCAGCGGGAAGCATTCTTAAAATTACAAACGCTCAGGTTAAATACTTCATTATTAAAAAATGAACCAAAAGTTCTTTAGAATTCATTAGTCTTTTAGAATTAAAAAGACAATCGTTTAAACATTCTGCTAAAATAAAAATTAAGAACAGAAAATAAATAAATAAAAGAAAAATTAAAAGTAAAAAATAAATAAAAGAAAAATTAAAAGTAAAAAATAAATAAAAGAAAAATTAAAAGTAAAAAAATAAATAAAAATAAAAACTAGAATGTTGAATTAATTGTCCTGAAAATTAGAATGTTAGATCCAGAATTAAACAAAAATTTTCATCAAGAATTTGTAATAACAATAATCAAATGATAAATATCTCAAGATGAGTGAATTTTTTGTTTTCTTATTTACAGAAGTCTGCAATTTATACCTGTAACGTAGCCTTGAGGTCAATGTCAGTTCGTGTGGAGGTTGTTAATCGAACTTTGATTCCTCTTTGTCCAGGAGAAAAATCCTGGGGTTTAGAGTGGCCAGAAACTGGACCTGGAACAGAAGCTCTTCTTGATTGTCCTCGACATTTTATTGGACGCCATGCCTCTAGGCTTTGCTCCATGAAAGATGCAACTTCCGCGAGGTGGCAAAGTCCGGATTTTTCTAATTGTCTTTATGAACCTTTCATATTCCCCTATAACAAGGTAACATTTTGATTTAATTGAAATTCATTTTTACATTTAAATTCTTCTATTATAAGTTTAAAATTATTTGCCTGTATTCCATAATTACTTATTATTCATACCAATTATTTATTATTAATATTTATATTAATTATTATTTATTTTTGTAAATTATATTAATTACTATTTATTTTTGTAAATAATTATATCAATTATTATTTATTTTTGTAAATTATATTAATTATTATTTATGTTTGTAAATAAGTATATCAATTATTATTTATTTTTGTAAATAATACAATTTTTATAATAATATTTTTTTACCTTTATCAATTTATCTTCTCAATCAATTTTTTTTATTAATTATTAATTTCTGCAACAGTTTCGTAGTTTGACTCTCGGCTATGAAAATACAACTGGTTCGAAGACGATAAATGAATTCTGGAGCGTTTTACGAAGTCGATCATCGTCCTTTTACCCTGGAGAAGGTGATCGGATTTTAAACATCCTTGCAGAGATAGAATTATATCAATTTAATATCGATGACACGAGAGATTTGGCTAACTCGGCAGAGGCGATGATTGGAATATTAAATAGGATCCTGGAAGAAGAAAATGCGATATACAATCAACAGGTAGATTCAATTATTAATTGTTCTTTTTTTCAAAGAAAAATTACGGCAATTGAAGATATTATTTTACCGAGCGTTTTAATTTTCTAGAAATTACATCTTCTAAAACATTTAACTCAAAGGACTTTGGACCATTGGACCAGGCAATCAATAGATGCTCATAAACATTTGAGCATGTCGTCTTTAATTTTAGATATGCAATCTCTTCAAGTGCGAAATAATTACGGAACCATGCTTGTACCTTCTGACAATTACGTGTATGTTTTCATTTATAATTGACTATTATTTTAGTCGTTTAATTAAATAAAACTTACAGTGAAGTAAACATCAGTTTAACTTTACGTAAACATCGACTCAGCTTTAATTTATGTAAACATCAATTCAGTTGTAATTTAAACATCAATTGAACTTTAATTTAAATATTTTAATTTAAACATTTGACTTTAAATTCAGTGCTAACTGGGCTCTAAAAGTAAATATTAATTTTATTTCCATTTGAATATTGATTTGATTTTAAATTAAGTTCATTTCGCTTCAGACTGATTATTCATTTTGATTTAAATTAAGTATTCATTTTGCTTTAAATCAAGTATTCATTTTGCTTTAAATCAAGTATTCAGTTTGCTTTAAATCAAGTATTCAGTTTGCTTTAAATCAAGTATTCATTTTGCTTTAAATCAAGTATTCATTTTGCTTTAAATCAATTATTCATTTGGCTTTAAATCAAGTATCAATTCGGCTTTAAATAAACTATCAATTGGACTCTAAATTAAGTATTAATTCGGCTTTAAATGGAGTATCAATGAAACAATAATAAAACATTAATCACCTTTCACTACAATAATAATTTTCTAAAACAGGTATCCAAACTGGTACGATGACAAAATCACGATTCGATCAAAACGGAAACAGTTCACTTCAAATGCAAACTTTTCTGTTACCGGCAGTGTCATCGTTTTTAGAAACTTATCACATCTGATGCCTCAAATCTTTGAAAAGAAGTTGGAGTAAGTAGCTTTTGCTTTCCACTTTTCACAAGCAGAGAATTCGAGATGGCTTCCTTTCGAAAATTATAAAAAATCGAAGCCAAACTTTTTCAAAGCTATAATTTCTCTTTTTTTGCAACATTTCAGTGATGGAAGTGAAATGAAATATCGAATAGATTCACGAGTTATTATGGTAACAGCTTCCAATCATTTTCCTAAGCTGGAGGAGAATATTTGGGTTGAACTGCAAATGCGTCATTTAAGTAATCAGTCATCCATGTGGAACGTTTCCTGTGGTCTTGTGGACAATTTGGAATCTTGGGACTTGAATGCTTGCTCCACTGTCCCTTTATCAGAAGAAAGAACCGTTCAGTGTCTCTGTCCAACTTTAGGAACATTTGCTGTGTTTCTCACGTCTCGAGCTGTAAAAGTAATTTTCGTTATAAAATTAAAACAGTTTATTTAATTGAAAACGAGTAAATAATAAATAGTGCTTGAAAAATTATTCAGAGAAAAACATTTTTTATATTCTTTTATAGAAATTTTAATCGTTTCGATCAATAGAAGTTTCAAACAAGATTCAAATTTTAATTTATCACAATTTCTATTTAGCTAAATGTATTAGCTAATATTTATGCAATTTATTGAATCAATATTATATTATATAGAGTAAATATTGAATCAATATTATATTATATAGAGTATTTATTCAATCAATTTGTATTTAGCTAAATTAGCTAATATTTAGCAAAAGTAGCTAATATTTAGAAAACATTTATGCTAATAAATGCTATGAGCTAATATTTATGCAATTTATTGAATCAATATTATATTATATAGAATATTTAAAAAAAATCTAAATTACATGAATTGTAAAAAATAAACACAAGAAATAGATTTAATTATAATATTGATTCAATCTATTCAAGAGAATGCATTTTTTTTATTTTTTTGAATCTAATCTATTCAATTAAATCTATTTCTTGTGTTTATTTTTTACAATTCATGTAATTTAGATTTTTAACAAATCAGAACTTGAAACGATTAAAGCTTTATTTCGTCTGAGTTATAAATTCTCAAAATTGACAGCTTATTCTTGATTCAATAAGCTACGAAAATGGAAATGATAAATTATCGATTACTTGCTTTACAGTTTTCTGAAACAAAATTCGAGAAAGCACCCGTCATTGTGATATTTGGATGTGGTAGTTGCCTGCTTCAGTGTCTGCTTTCCTCCTTAATTATTGGACTCTTTTGGTGGAATAATCGAACGTGGCTGAACTTTCTTAAATTACAATGTTGTGCTGCAATTATTGCAGCAATGGGAATGTTCATTTACGCCGTAAACTACGATATTCCAGAGGTAAATTCAAATTGTTGCTACAGATGTTTTTTAATTTGTAATTAATCTCAATAAATTCGTAATAAAAGTGACAATAAGAATTTCATTAGAAATTTTATTGCCAAATTCAATGATTAGCAATAATTTCATTTTTAAAACAATCTTCAGTTATAGAGTTTAGTAATAGAGTTTAAAACGTCTAAATCTTTTAAACGTTTATACTGGATTTAGATTTTTTTAAATTTTTTACGCTGAAATTATTTAAAGAAAAGTTTTAAAATTAAACTATTTTTGCATAATTTAACGTCTGGTTTAATTAATATTTGTAATTTCATTATTCAGTTAAATTATTTTTAAAATTATTATTATTATTTTTACAAAATAAGTTTTGGAGAGAAAAAATGCATTTATTATTATTATTATTATTATTATTATTACTATTTCTCTCAATATCCAGGAATTATTTATCGAGATTTTGTGGATTAAACAGATTTTATGTTTGATTCTAGAGTTCGTGGTCTATCGTTGCATTAAGTCTCGAGACTTTTCTCCTCGTTGCTATGACAGCACCAATATCTCAAGCGCTAATCATTTACGCCGAGCTTACAAACGTCCGTCCTAGCCACCACCTGCAACCAACAGTAATTGCAGTTATTACTGGTAAATATTAACAGCTGGTATTTAACAAGAAATCTTTAGAAATATTTTCCTAAAACTCGTTTTGTGATTTTTGTTAATGAAAATAATATTTATTCTATTCTGAATTTTATTTTTGCTATTACTGTACTTAAAACAAAAGTGGATTATTTTAAAATAATTTTAAAATAAAAAAAGTGGATTATTATTAATACAAATTAAATAAATACAGTTTAATTCATAATAATTTAAAGCATAATTCATAATTCGTTCAATTAATTAATAATAATTTTTGTAAATTTACAGGTGTTCCGATTCTGTCTGTACTGGCGACAGAATTAATCCACAAAAGTGCAGGTTGGCGGCACGAATCATGGTGGTTAATTTTTGGCAGTGGTGTTTATAATATATTTATAACTTGTACAGCCATGATGCTATTAATTTTCGGTTTATTATACGGAGGAGTACTTCTAAGAAGTCGCGCTCTCGTTAAAACAAAAATTGTAAAAAAAGAGTCTATTATAGCGAGGTAACGCCAAAATTTAATTTCATTACTTTATTGAAACACGCTAAAATAAGAGGATTGCAATTTAATTTGCAAATTATTACATTTAGTTATTGCTAGATGCAATAAATAGTTTATTAAAATAAATATTATATATTAAATAGTTAATTAATATTAAATAGTTTATTGCTAGATGAAATAAATAAATGCAATAGTAAAGTAAATGGTATAAAAAATTGCATTATTACATTAATTAGATTAATTTCAACATTTACAAGCAGGAAATTCGAATTGATATTGAGATATATAATTTTCTTACAGTGTGCATATGGTTCATCGAACGACTGTTATAATTTGTGGAATTATAATAATGGAGGCATCATCAGTATTTTATATAAATTCTTCATCAATAGTTTTTCATTACGCATTTGCAGTTTCTGCAGCATTGCTCGTGAGTTTAATATAAACATAACAACCCTTCAGATTTTAATTAATGATTTAATGACTGTCTGTTTCTCTCTAGGGATTCATTATTCTCATCTCGTATGTCGTAAGCAACGAACTCAAGTGCTTAATTTCCAAATGCAAAGTGAGGCATAAAGGAGGCATTGAAGATGAATTCATCTCTGATCAATTTAAAGGTAATTTCCTCCTCAATTATCTTCAAAAATAATACAGCTCAAGTCTGCTTTCGTCACCTAAAATCAAATTTCTTTTTTTTAACAATTTTTGAATTAACATTTAAACACTGAAATTTTAATTTTAAATCGTTTTTTAATCATTAGTTTCGCGACTAATGATATTTATTTATGATATTTTAATTAATATTTTTGTACTCATAAAATTTGTTCTTGTATAATAAAAAATACATTTTATGTGCGTTTTTATAAAACAAAGATAAACTCACCGAAAATTGCAAAATAAGAATTCTTGCAATCAAAATTTGTATTTCTTCTCACGAGAATTCTTATTTTTTCTCATCAGAATTATTTCTTTTCACGAGACTTATTTTTTCTCATCAGAATTATTTCTTTTCACGAGACTTATTTTTTCTCATCAGAATTATTTCTTCTCACGAGACTTATTTCTTCTCATCAGAATTATTTTTTCTCTTTGGAATTATTTCTTTTAAAGGAAATCTCATTTTGCAGTGTCCTCGAAAATAAACGCAGAAATGGAGAACGATCTGGCTCCGACTCATCTTTTGACAGAAACGTACCGGGAGTGTAGAGGAATAGCAGCTGGAAGCCTCGACATGAGAGATTACATGAACGAGATCACCTCGTATCCAAAGTCTTCCGTCCCCATAAAAAGCAGATTTTTACCAGAGATTCGAGTTGACAACTCGGATGACATAAATCTTGAAAATTACAACACGAGTCCTCGGAAGTATCAGGAAACAAAGATAGACTCGACCTTTCTCAATCGAAATCCCGTAGCTCCTTATAATTCTGATACCTTGACTGTAAGTGAATGTTGTACCTTTCGAGACTTTGGAAAATTTGCAGTTCCTCAGGAGATGCCTGCTCAAGTTTGCCTGCCTCCGAGCAGCATTACTCCTGAATGCACGACCATTTTGTGCAGCGCTGATGTGGAAACGTCGATAGGACTCAACTCGATGCCCGACGTGACTTTGGCTGTAAATAGTGAAGTGGAATTGTTAAACAACGTAAATAGTACAGATCTTGTAAATAAAAAAGAACACGTTACTGTTATTCCTGACATCACCAACACCATGGAACGCAAGCAGCCAGACGGTGAGGAAAAAATTGCCGAGCTTAAATTGTTGAATTGTGAAGCCAACAGTGTCAGCGGAATGTTGGACCGCATATCTCATGATCTTGATTATCTGCTCAATCGCACACAAACGAACAATGAAGAAACGTAACTAGTCCGATCGTTCGATTCTCCATTATCCTATTTCAGTATTTTTTTTTTCTAAACATTGATATTATATAAGTATTCACTATTTCAAGTTTTCTGTCACATTTTTCATACAATCATCTTCATCTATTTATATTTACATTTCTCTCATCGTGTCTTCTATGAAGTCATAAAATCAGAATTTTATACGCTTGGAGCTGTAAACAATCTTTACATTAAGGGTAGGGCTAAAATCAAATTAAGAAATTATGAGTAATTGAGACTGAATTTAAAGTAATTTTTATTCATTCGACGAGTGAATGTGCAAAATTTCTCAGATTATATATATAAATATAAAATTAAGAGTTTTCTAAAATTGGTCTTTTCTTTCTACCCTGTCTTTCTCATTCTTTTATTTCTATTCTATTCTTTCTATTCTTTCCCTTCTTTTATTCGTGATTTGATTTTTAACATATTGTCAAATAATTATACTTTTTATCAACAATTTTTACAGCAATAATATTACCAATTTTTAGAGCAATATTACAAATTTTTAGAGTAATATTACAAATTTTTACAGCAATATAAGTATTGCTAAACAAATTTGTATGTTTTTTGTATGTTAATTACAAATCATTTAACAAATTTTTACGTTATTAACGCAACTTACATTTGATCGTTTTTTGAATTCAAATCGATTTGAAAAAAACTTGTATGAAAAACAAAGAAAAGAACAAAAAAGCACAAAAAAAATTGTGAGAAAATGAAGAGACAATTTTTAAGAATGGAAGTACGAATATTAAAATTTGAATAAAAAGCAGAAAAATTATTCGAGTTACATTATTTATTTATCACTGTTATTGTACAGCCCTTTTATAATATCCATGATTCAGTCGTACTCTTTTTTTACCTGGTTCGTTATAATTTCATTTATTGTAAAGTTATACATTATATAACCTACTTACATATTTAAGACCGAAGTTTATGGTGTTGGTAATAATTACCTCTAGTATGGTTAGTAAAATGCGTCACAGTAGGTGATTTTTATCGAGGTACGAAACTGGAGCAGAGTTTCTTGACCAAGCACATGTTATAAATGCAAAAAATAACAAGGTCTGTGTTAGTTCATTAGCACTCGAATATAGCTATATGACTAGTTTTCTGTGTCAACAGACTCTCTTAAAAATATAAATTATTTACAAATATTTCAGCTAATTTTCATCGAGGCTTAATCACCGTGATTAAAATCACATCAAAAAGACGCAACTATTAAAGCGAACCTGTGGCACCTTTTCAATATTGCTACAAGTTTTCTTTCTTTATTTTATTCTTTTATTTGCTTCCTTAGTATCCTGATTGTTTTGCTTTCGTAAAATAATCAAGAACTAATATTCTAAGCTATCACGTTAACATTCTTTTTCTTTTCATCCAGCAATTATTACACAACGACCACATTGTCTATCAACATCACAGCGATCTTTATATTGATATTGGATCTTGACGGTGATCGCAATCTGAAGCTTGAAATTTGATACTTATAAAAAAGAGATATATGTATTTGTCATTCGTCCGAATGCTCCAGGTTTGAATCTTCAATTTTAAATTAGTATTTCAATTTAAAATGTTTAAAATTAGAATTTCAATTTAAAATGTTTAAAATAATTCTAAAATTTTAACTACACTAGCGGTCAAAAGTTAATATCTATTTTACAATAAAACGATAATTTTAGTTTTTAATGTCCGAAGAATAAATCAAAATACTAATTTTATTAATCAGGTGTTTACAAATTCTAAACAATTTGGCTTTAAAAACTAAACTTTTTGGCTTTAAAATTTAGACATCGATATAATAATATAAATTGCAATAAATTAAAAACATGTATATTTTCTACTAAACAGAAAGATTGCAATTTTATGTTCAATTCCAAATATGAGATTTTATTTCGATTCAAGAATATTCTTTTGAAATTTAATTATATTAATAATTAATATTGATCTAGTTAAGATTGTATAAACTTTAGACCGATAATGTACAATTAAAAACATAAATAAGAAACTTTTGTTATAACATAACAAAGAAAATGTTCAAATTAAAATATGAGTTGAAATACAAAAAGTAAAATCAATAAATTAATATTTTTCGCCTAAACTATGTCAATTTTTTATTTTTCACAATTTAATTTAAAAGTATTTCTTTTTGATAATACTTAAAAGTATTTTTTCTTGATAATATTTAAAAGTATTTAATTTTAATAATATTTAAAAGTATTTCTTTTTGATAATACTTAAAAATATTTCATCGATAAAAACAAATTAATTCTATATTCCGGCTTTTTCAAAAACCATTGAAAAATACACAAGAATAATTTAATTTAAACAATGCTTCCCTATGAGGAAGCAAAAAATACGCAATATCACGTATAAATTAAAATAAATACATGACGTAATAAATTACGTAAATTGAAAAAATGAACTACAATTGTTAATAAAGAATGATTCAAAAATCGGACGAACAAGATTTTGCGTGTAATCACTCAGATCAGGTATAAAACTAGTCCAGCTTCACGGAGTTCATATAAATACAATCATCTCAATAATGCGGTTTGATTCAATAACTTTGGTCAGTGGAGTCGACGTCACATAAATAATGCGCTTACGGAAGTCTTGTTTTGAAATTAGTGTTTCGACTATTAAAGTCTGTTCCACTGTGAAATTCAAAGAGCTGTTGTCAAGCAACACTTTTCTTTGTGCGAGATTCCAGACACGATTACTTTCGCGATAAAGGAACGTAAGCGTCGGTTAGCGGCGCTAATGTCGATTGAATTGACAAATTCTAGGTCAAAATGAATACCTCATTGACTGAAAAGACCATTCGAGCTTGACTAACACTTGCCCTACATAATACGACATTTTACTGTAAAATTCACAAGGATATTCTCAAGCTCATAAGCTCTCAGAAATATTCCCAAGTTTGATGTAATTTGCTGCAATTGTTTCCACAATTGTAAATTTACGGCAAAATGTACTTTATATGTTTCTTTCCAATCTACAAGATATTCGCAAAGCCTAAGAGAAAGCCTGATAAAATTGATCAAAGGGCTCGAAAGAGGAATAAAATACTTGAGTTTATAATTAAATATTGAATCGGAGGGAAATGTCAGTTCTGGAGGAAGTTTCATGGAAACTTTGATTTAAAAAAGGCTCAATAAAAAAATGAAAAATAACAGTTTCTTTTCTTTTTCTTTAAAATACTCGTTCAGAGAATTTTCTTTATTATTTGTGTTCACTTGTTGTGATTGTACCTAAATTGTAAGCATGTAATACAATTAAAAAAATCGAAATGGTTGTTTTCAAGCCCTTCGATTAGCTCATTCATTCTGGAAGTTCAAGTTTACCTTAAACGATTTAGAAAAATGAAAACAAAGTATTCACACTGATTTGCATAGCAAACACACACAATTATACATCCTTAATGTAATACAGCCACGGCACCCCTCCACCTTTACTTTCAGTCGAAACGTTTTTCTCGTTTTTATTCACATACGCTCGCTATCTTTAAATTTACTTAAATATAAAAATACATAGCCAGTCTATACAAAGGGCGTGCAGAGTGGCACAGTGAACTGAATTACCAAATGTCCTCGATGGTTAACTGCCAGTTTCCGCAATCGTTGGCGGTTCTGATTCATCTTGGTAATTTTTCTTTTTATTACTAGAATCTGAAAGTCCTGAGGTTTTTGGCGGGATGCTAGACACACTATCACTACTGGATGTCACTGCATTGCCGGTGGATTTTTCTGTCTCTGATAAGCGTGGAAATTCTGGACCCGGTAACAGTAACGTTTGAGAAGGAACATTGGTCAGCGACAATGTCTCTGGAGTCATTAATTGCTTATTAAAGCAACATCTCAGTGCTTCTTCTATCAAACTAGCTATTTTGTCTCGATCACTCTGTAAATTAATATTTCAGTTTTTTATAATTAGAGTATTTTGTAATTTGAGTATTTTGTAATTCTATTCTGTAATTGTATTTTTTAATTGTATTTGTTAATTGTATTTTCTAATTGTATTTTTTAATTGTAATTTGTAATTGTATTTTATAATTGTATTTTTTAATTGTATTTTTTAATTGTATTATGTAATTGTAATTTGTAATTGTATTTTGTAATTGTATTTTGTAATTGTAATTTGTAATTTGAGTATTTTATAATTTGAGTCTCTCACAATTTCAGACTTTTGTAATTTCAATCTACCGATACATTATTTGTGACAAAATATCAAAAAATGCAAATGAAACATCGCGTGTAATATTTTATATTTCCAATAAAAACTAAATTAAAATAATTGCGTATTTTTCTTAAACGTATTTATATAATTTCAACGTATACAAATTTCTTGTGCATAGACAAGTGTTTTTAAAACGATAGTAGACAGCTAAAAGAAAAATAAACAAAATTAACATTAATATTTTATAATATTAATTAATATTAAATAATATTAATAGTAGACATTTAAAAATGAGAAAATTCTTACATCATTTATAAATCCAAAATGTACAAGTTCCTGAGCGAGGAGCATTGGAGTATCCGTTGGAGTTACGGGACAAGTCAACTGTCGATTCATTTTATCGTCCATTCGCAGAAGTATAGTCATCTAATGCAAAAAAACAAAACAATTAATTTCAATTGAATAGTTGCAAAAACACATTAATTATAAATGAACAATATTTCTGAACAATACAAAATAATTGAATTTTCGAATTTCGAGAAAGCCATCCAAAAGTTTCAAGTTCTGTACATTATACTCATTAGTGTCCTCCTTCGGTTTCACATTACACATCATATTGACTACTCTACGAGCCTCTTCATCGTAGGGTTCTGGGGTTACAGATTTAACAGATTCCGTAACTTCAGGCGATATCGCTCTCGGACGAGCGGGAGGCGGAAGTTTAGCGACAAATGCAGTCAAAGGATAAATTCCATATCTAAATAAAAAGCAAGTATTCCTTATCAATCCTCGCCCGCGAGTAATCAACTTTCAAATTACATATTTCATTTTAAAATTAAACTATTAAATTCCAATTAATCAAAATTAATTAATTTCAATTAATTAATTTAATACCTTTATTGATTCATTCATTATTGTTTAAGATTATTTAAGATTATTATTTAAGATTGTTTAAGATTATTTAAGATTATTATTTAAGGTTGTTTAAGATTATTTAAGATTATTCTTTAAGATTGTTTAAGATTGTTTAAGATTGTTTAAGATTATTTAAGATTGTTTAAGATTATTTAAGATTATTATTTAAGACTTAAATTTAATAATAAGATTTTCTATTTAGCTTTCATAATAAATTTTGAAAAATTAAAATTCGAAGAAATCAATTGAAAACAAGTTTTCAAATTGCAGAAGAAAATAGAGCACACTTACTTCACATCTTCCACGAATTTTTCTAACTTCTCAGCAACTGGAATATCACTAAATCGAATTTCTTGAGAAGGTCGAGTCTTAAATCTTATTTCAGCAACTATCGTGTCGGGTCCGTATAACCTTTGTAAAACTTCGTCGGTTATAGTTTCCGAAATATTAGCTAAACAAAAAAGAGTAAAATAAGCAATGAACAAAAAATTAGTAAATAATTTAGTTTAGTAAAATAAATAATTAGTAGATATTGCTAATTTGAAATTAAATATTAAATTTAAAACTTATCGAAATAGTTATAAATAGAAGTTATAAATAATAGTTATGAATAGAAAGGATATTATGAAATGAATTCTTGTGAATTAGCATTAAGGACTAATTACCTTGTAACTGTTATAAAATTTTAAATGCAACTTACTAGCTGAATTGACCAAGGCATGTGCCGAAAGTAATTTGAGCGAATGGACTTCGAAGAGGATAGAGTGAAATAATAATTCCCTTGCACTTGGTCTGCTGATTGGGTCCGATTGAAGACATTTACTTATAAAGTCTTTTTGTTGAGCATCATCTAATGATTCTATTGTTTTTCTAATGTTTTCTTCCGTAACGACCGTTCCACTCTCGCCATTTCCTTGAATTTCTAACGCAGCCATTTCCAATGCACACATTCCAAAAGAATAAATATCTATAGCAGGTGTCAACGAACCTGTAAATTTAAAAAAATTTATAAGATTTGAAATAATTAAACACTTTCTATTAAATTAACTATGATTAATTAACCATCATTCTTTTATTTTAAAATCAAAAGCAATAAATACTCACTTCCGTATTCAGGTGCTACAAAATGTATATTCTTCATGTTTTCTCTACAGGTTTTGACATGCTGATGAATCGCATCAGGAGCCACTGAAATGCAAAACAAATACATTTAATTTCTCTTTCTGATCCGAACGGGTGTATTGAACTTTAAAAACGTTGAATTTTAAAGCAATCAACATTTAGAAGCATTAAAATCAAAAACATTCTACATTTTTTAGTTTAAATTTAATTGAAAGAATTGATTTAGATTTCATTGAACGAATTCGTTTAGATTTAATTCAAAAAATTCGTTTAGATTTAATTAAAAGAATTCGTTTAGATTTAATTCAAAAAATTCGTTTAGATTTAATTAAAAGAATTCGTTTAGATTTAATTCAAAAAGTTCGTTTAGATTTAATTAAAAGAATTCGTTTAGATTTAATTAAAAGAATTCGTTTAGATTTCATTAAAAAAATTCGTTTAGATTGAATTAAATTTTCATTCAAATTGAAGTTCGTTTAGATTTAATTGACAAAAATTCGTTAAGATTTCATAAGAGACAAATTGGTTGAATCTAATTGTAATAAATTTGTTTAATTTCATCAATTTAATTCCATTCCATTCAAAACTCAAACTCACACCAATGACAAAAAATTGATTTCAAATTTTCTTTTCAATTCTACAACTTGATGCCTAAATGAAAAAATTACACGACAAATTTACGTGTAGGCAGTTTTAATTCAATAGGTTAAACAACTCGCGTTTTAGACCTTCATCCGCATTAAAAGCATAATTTATTTTCGGATCATAAATTAAAGCTCATTTTCGAGTACAGTCCAGTGCTATCTAAGTCATAATATAAGTATACAAAAATATAAGCTATCAATTTTAAATTATTTCTCGCAATTGGAGATTAATTTCATAATTATTAGCTCATTTACGTTAAATTTTTTATCCAACGCTTATCAAATGAAAGCTCAAAGGCAAATTTCTTAGAAATGCGACTCAATTTTACAATTGCGTTTCTAATATTATCGCGATAGAGAAGAAAATTATAAATGAACATTGATATTAAAGGAAAAATGTTTTGTTTTCAAAATGAATTTGAGACATGTTTTTAATTAAATCCGGTTTACGTCTCCCACACGATATATATCGAGTGATATGACGCGATTGAGAAAGTATCAAGCAACCGTGATAGGACCACATAATTTCATTCATGTACGCAGTGCTGTACATAATACTCGAGGAGCTTCAATTTTCAAGAATTTAATACTTTCTGCGTCACAGTGCGAAAAACTCAACTGACATTTTAACTAAAAATAGAAAGCATTTTATCAATTATTTCTAACTGAAAAGGGATTTTACCCAACCAATTTTAACAGAAAAGAATTTTTATCCATCTGAAATCAAAAAATGTCATTTTATTTGATTTATTACTTATTATTACATATTACTTGTTTATTCATTTAATACGCAGTTCAACTATTTTTTTTACTGATTTAAGAATTTTCTGATTTTTATTTCGTTTATTTTCTTTATATCATTTATTTTGTTCATTGCATTTATTTTCTTTACATATTTATTTTCATTTATTTTCTTTCATTTATTTTTCATTCATTTTTTTTCATTTATTATTCATTCATTTTCATTCATTTTCTTTCATTTATTTTTAATTTATTTTTCATTCATTTTTCATTCATTTTTAATTCATTTTTCATTCATTTTTTAAATTTATTTTTTATTCATTTTCTTTCATTTATTTTTTATTCATTTTTCATTCATTTTTTTCATTTACTTTTCATTCATTTTCTTTCATCTATTTCTCATTCATTTTCTTTCATTTATTTTCTCTATTTCATGTATTTTTTTATTTTATTTACATTTCATTTGTAATCATTTATTTTATAAAATCTCTGAATTCTACGTTTGCCAATAAAACCAAATAAAATTGCGAAATTTTTAAGTTCATCTACCAACCTGAACCAATTTTCACCAGTCCATTATGTTGAATGAAAATAGTATCGCAAGTTAAATTTCCATGAATTATAGGCGGAGAACAGGAATGCAAATAACTGAAATTTTTTTAAACCATTAATTTCTCTTTGCAGAAAAAAAATATTGATATCTTCCAATACTAATTTTAATAAAACACATTTATAAAAATAATGAAATGAACTGCAAGGTTTATGAATTAAACTTTTAAACGAGAAATAAAACGAATCTGTAAGAAAAAAGGAAAGAGTAAAAAAGAAAGAATAAAAAACAAAGAGTAAAAAAGAAAGAATAAAAAAGAAAGATTAAAAAAGCAAGAATAAAAAATAAAGAGTAAAAAAGAAAGAATAAAAAAGGAAGAATAAAAAAGAAAGAATAAAAAAGAAAGAGTAAAAAAGGAAGAATAAAAAAGAAAGAATAAAAAAAAGAATAAAAAAGAAAGAGTAAAAAAGGAAGAATAAAAAATAAAGACTAAAAAAGAAAGACTAAAGAAGAGAAAAAAGAATCTAGAAAAAAGGAACAAGACATTTTACAGACTAAAATAAATTTCAATAAAAAGAGAAACTTACGCATGACATTTTACATAAAATTTTCAATATGAAACCAGACAATCATAATGATGTCTAAGTACTTAATTAAGCACTTTACCTCAATGCAGATAGAATTTGCGTACACCATCGTTTCCACGCCTGTAGAGGTAATTTTTTAACATTTCTTTTTGTTCGTTTGAGGAATTGTTTTAAAGATCCAGAAGACATATATTCAGTGATGAATATTACCTAGAATCAATAGAGGGCAACAAATTAGTCATTTCTAAAGCCACAAGTGGTCTTTGAAAGAATATCAATTTACGTAAGTAAAATCTATAGATGATTAATAAATACGCATGACTCACCCGTGGCTTTTCATTGTGGGTGTCAGTCCAGTACCTATGAAACTTTACAATGTTTGGGTGCTCCAACTGCGTTAGATTTTCAAACACCTGCTGAATTTTTTCCTCCTGAGCCTTAAAATTTTTTCTCTCAGAGAACTGCACCTCATTCCAGACAACTTCCACACCTTCCTCGGTATCCATTGCCAGGTAAGCACAATCTATGCCCGGAACGTCCCGTTGCTCGACCTGTGCCAAATTTCTATTAATTCCAGCTGCACTTTTTCAAATTAAACTCATCAATTTCAATTATCCACAATAAACTCATCCAACTAAATTTTCAAAATAAATTGGATTCTCTAAACTCAACTTTGTAATACCTTTTTTTAATTAGAAACTCTTTAAAAACTAGTCTTTAAAATCTCAAAACAAATTCTTTAAAATCGCAAAACCAATTCTTTAAAATTGTAAAACAAATTGCTTACAATCTCAAGACAAATTAAAATCATAATACAAGTTGTTTAAAATCTCAAAACAGATTAAAATCACAATACAAGTTGTTTAAAATGTCAAAACAAATTAAAACCACAATACAAGTTGTTTAAAATGTCAAAACAAATTAAAATCACAATACAAGTTGTTTAAAATCTCAAAATAAATTAAAATCACAATACAAATTGCTTACAATCTCAAAACAAATTAAAATTACAATACAAGTTGTTTGCAATCTTTAAAGTTCAACAATGCTCTTTAAACTAATTAGTTAGAACTTTCTGAACACAATAAAATTCTTTAAATTCTGATGACATTGGAGATGAAAAATCTCGATAGCGATTCGAAAATTTTAAGCCGTGTATTGAGATTAGTTTCTGAGCCTAAAATATCGGATTTATCTTTGTTCCGATGTTTAAGATAATGCAAACTTCTACCTGACAAAAATAATAACACAAATGAGCATCAAAATGCAATTAATATTTTGTCGCTCTCTTCTGTTATTTATAATATTATGAAGGGATCAACTATTAATTTTTTATTAACATTAATAGAAGTAATCCATGAAAATATTTTTAAAAACCCAAGTTCATTAACAAATGTAAAAGAAATGCGGTAAAACATTTTGTATTAATTTTGGAAAGTATGTTTGGAAGCAAAGTTTTTCTTCAAAAATAAACACAGTTGATTTACTGCAACAAAGCAGAATTTAACTCTTTCTGTGTGAAATTTCTGTTTTACTCGTTTGCCTCCATTATGATCAAAAACTAATTAAACTTTCAGTAATTTTGCACCCTGAACATTTGCTTTTAATTTTCTCTTAGAGCCATCTTTGTACTTTTATATACTTTACTTATACTCTAATTAATTATACTCGAATTTTTTTTACTATTTATAATAAATATTATAATAAATTATTATTAATATTACAATAAATAATTAATAATATAATAAATAATTAATATTATAATATTATAATAAATATTATAAGTATTGTAATATAAAATTATTATTAATATTATAATATTTCTCCCTAAACGTTTCTTTTACAATAAAAGAGCTACGTTTTTTTAAACAAAAATATTCTAATAAAGTATAATTTTAAAACATCAAGCGGTGAATTATAATAAAATGAAATAATAATAATAATAATATTAATAGTAATAATAATAATAATAATAATTTAAAAACAAATAATAAAGCAGTTATTTATATTTCTATTAAAAAAACACATGTTTGTACATTTTTTTCTCCTAGTTTTTCACTTAGTTTTTAAAGCAAATGATAAAGTCTTTTTCTGTGAACTTTTTTGATAATTAATTATAAATTACTTTTATTAATTTATATTAAACAATTAAACTGTTTACATTATAAAGATCTTAAACAATTTTTGTATACAAATTTTTTAAACGTTAAATATAAATAATTTCTGCGTCAAAACGTAAATATATTTTTTGGAAATATAAATGTATTTATTATTTATTTATTTAAAGGTAAATAAAGGAAAATATTTTTTATTGTTACCTATTAAAAGAAAAACATTTACTGAAACAGGAATTTTTCTCAATTTGTTGAAACACCAAATGAATATAGAAAAAACAGAAACTTTCGTCAACATTTTTGGCTGGTTAACATTTTTCTTTCCGTTCTTATATTCATGAATTTTTTTCCCCTTTTCTTATATTCATGAATTTTTCTTTCCAGTTCTTGTATTCATGAATTTTTCTTTCCCGTTCTTGTATTCATGAATTTGACTTTCCTGCTTTGTGTACATTTAAATAAGGAAATATACCAACTTCAAAACTAAAAGTACAATAGACCCCATAAATTATCTGTTGAGAAAGGTCAACTTTTTAGGTTCTAAATCATCTTTTCTGATTTAAATCTGACATTTTCTGGGCGCACCATTTTCTTAGTATTTCGAAAAACCCGCACATCTGGTATTTAAGAAACGCAGTTTCCTTCTCTTAAACTCATTTTTCCTAAGCTCAGAAAATTTTTCTCAATGGCATCACTCAATTTTCGACTCAAACGAAACTATATTTAATTTTTTAAAACAAAATCCACTAAATTACAATAAAAATGAAACATTTGGTATTTATTCTAAATGTTATATTTTAATAAAAGAGAATTATGATGAATGATAAATTGGTACTAGAAATAAGTGCTGTTTAATTTTTCAATAACGAAGAAAAACTTTCACAGCTGACAATCAATTATTACAACTTGACCTCTAAAAATAATAAAAGTTATGATAAAAGTATGTATGTAAATAGAATAGATATTTATCATTGAACTTGGATACAGTGGATTTTTAAAAAGAGAAATACATAGATTTATCTCACAATGTTAATAAAGGTACAAATTAGCAAATTGCTATTTAGTCCTTGATGAATTGTTACCTGTTAATTAATCAATTGCGATTTATTAATCAATTGCGATTTATTAATCAACTGCGACTCATTAATCAATTGCGATTTATTAATTAACTAATTGCAACACATTCATTGCTTGTTACAAAAAAATATTCTGAAACTTCGAAGCAAGTATATTCCTAACAATCCAAATTATAGAATATTAAATTAATTATACAGAAATTACTTTCTTTCAAAAACCACAAAATATCTTTTAAATTTTAATTGCTTCCAAGTTCAAAGATGATAGCAAAATGCGCAAAGTTGTCGGATTAACGAAAAAGACAAATTTTTAATTCTTTTGAAATGTTGCTTGCAAATTTCACAGAATTAAATTCTAACTAAGCGTGGCAAATAAATAAATCTTGTCAAATAATTGATAAATTCTCAATCAAGCCAAAAAATATACTTACTTGAATAAAATTCTTTTCTACTTTTTAAATTGAAATTGATCGCAAACGTTACTTCGCTTGACAAACAGTTAGTTATTAAGCCATTCATGCCAACAAAAGGGAAGCTTGTCTAATATAAAATTAGTAATTAAACTAAAATTGTCCTTTAATTTTTTCTACACAAATATGTTTACTCATGTATTCGGTTTAAGTTGATTTATGCGTTTATTCTATTTTTAAACATAAGTTTTTCATATTCTACAATCTAATCTTTACAATACAATTATAAAACTTTATAATCCAATTTTCCAAAAAATTGTCAACCACCACAACTTCAGGGTAATTAAAAATTGATTTTTTCATTAATCGGTGTCAAAAAGAAAGCCAGCACCAAAAGTTGCTAATTTCGTCATGATATAAGAAGAAAGAAATGAGAGATCGATGAGACAGCCAGTTTTTGATAATATGATGAAAATTGAAAGATCGAAAAAGTTCCCAGGATAGTGTGACAATAATGAAGTATTTGAGGAAATCTATTGTAAAATAGTAATCATCCTTTATGAGCTTACTTAGAGCGCAGTTGGAACGATTTCATGCCTATTTGCCATTACATGAATGTGACCTTGCTAAGAATTTCAGGAGGGGAGATAGGACAGTACAGAATAGGGTTTATCATTTTAAGCAGACATGATGATTGACTAAAATATCAAATGAGCAATGTCAGTGGTCTTTACTTGAAAATTAAAACTAAATGTCACAAATAATGATGCCAAATATAGTTGCTAATTAATAGAGTCATGACTGATGGATGAATAGTTTTTAAATGCGACACTAATTACATAAATTCTCATAATGTATTCAAACTATTCTGAATATCGTATTATCATGCGACAAACGTGATTAAATGAGAATGAATTCAGATTTGAAATATTGGCGAATTCGAGCTTCGAAATTCAAGTCTTGAAAAAATAATTCAAGACTTCAAAATCAAATCAAGTCTTGAAAAGGAAATTCAAATCTTGAATTAAAGAAATTCAAGTCTTGAATCAAAGAAATTCAAGTCTTGAAAAAGAAAATCCAAGTCTTTATGAATTGAAGTTTTGAAATGAACCACAAGTTCGTTTAATAATAGAGCAGAGTAGAAAATGAAACGAATTTGACGTCAATTTTTTTTTCAAAATACGTACCTTTTTAAAGACTTCCATTTCACCGATTTTTGGTACTGCAAAATTAGCGCCGTCTCCTAGGGAATGTGTTTTACCTACATAGACCTAAAAATTCAAGATAAACGTCATGTATTACGAACTTGTGATTTTCGAACATTAACAAGATATTCTTTTAAACGCTTTTGAATACACGTGAGGAATGTTTTTCAACAAGAATCCATTTTCGGAGAAAAGTTTCGTCTACACTGTCTAATCGACACTATGTAACTGAAAACTTTCAAACTGTCTTTGAAACAAGAGATATACAAAATTCCGCTAGTAATTATTGAAGGCAGATAATGATAATTAGAAACTAAATAATAATAAATAATAATAAAAAATAATAAATAATAATAAATAATAATAAATAATAATGTCTACAGGTATGTTATAAAGATCTGACACTAGACAACAATAATGATCAGAAACTAAAAAATAATATCCTGAATTTAATGTTTACTTTTATACAATTATTGATTACAATATTATTTTTAATTACTCAATTAAAACTAAACTTTGATTAAGTTTAGTTTGTTGATTAATGACTCCCTAGTTGATTAATCAATTTTTTGATCCAATATTATAATAAAATAGTTTTAAGTAAATAAAAATACGTAATGAATAAACAAGGACGTAATAAACATAATTAATATTTTGCATTTAAATTAAATAAACAGATAAATTACATTTGGAAAAATGTAATCGCATTTAAGTCTGGAAAAATGTAATCACATTTAAGTTTGGAAAAATGTAATCACATTTAAGTTTGGAAAAATGTAATCACATTTAAGTCTGGAAAAATGTAATCATATTTGCGTCTGGAAAATTTAAATTACTGTACAAAAAATAAAAAACAATACGACGAAAAAGTTTTTTGAATTCAAAGATATACAGACATCTTAATAGGCGATGTAAAATTGTTTATTTTTAGCATAAAATATAAAATTGTCTAAATGAATAACAAGTGCCAAGAACGTAGACTAAATGAATTCATACATGCAAATTTACTTCTCTATAAATCCAAAAATGTGTCTACGTATGGATACTAATTTTAGCAAGAACTGAGGAGAATTGCGAATAATCGTATTCAAGTTCAATTAAAGTTAAATTAATACATTTTTTCATCTTCATATTAAAATAAAATTCCATCTTTACTTTAAAATAAAATTTCATCTTCATATTAATTAAAATTAAATTATTTGTACTATTTTAGCACTAAAAATATTGAATTATACAACCAGAAAACAAAACAATAAATATTTTTGCAAGTTTTTCGTCATTGGGAATAAAAACCAATAGTGTACCTTATTATTTAATAGTTTGATTATTCGAATATAAATAACCAACTGATTGCTAAAAAAGAACATTAAACTATGTATTTATGAACATAAGTACAAACTCTTATATTATGTGCTTATGCGTTAAACTATTTTTAGTTGTCAGTTTATTTAAAATTTAACAAGCAGTACAAAGGTTGTTTTCTTTTCGCAATTAGTGAATACATTAAAAATTGAATCTAGAGTAAAGAAAGTCTGACAAAATTGCTTTACTCCAGCAAAGTTAAGTTACTTTAAGATAAGATTAAGGATTTGCTGGATGGCAAATATTTTTACGATAATCAGTTGTCATAATTTATGCATACTTTAAAAATGTTTACCCATACACCTTTAACATTTAAAGAACTACTTCGCAGATTACAAAAATAATCTTTCTCAAAATGTAATTTAAGTTCAAGTTCTGTTAATCGATACATATAAATTGTCAATATCATCAACTACTTCCTAATTATAGTACCAATAATAAAAGTAACAAATAAATAAAAAAAAAAAAACAACAAAAAATAATTTCTTCCAAGAATTCTTTTGTTAAAATAAGTATGACAAATTACAAACATCATAATATATCCATTTTTAGAAAATAGCATTAAAAAACATTTAAGACTTTATTTATTTTTTGCGCATAACAGAATTCCTCACACACACAGTTTCAAAATCTCATTCGCTTTGTCCTAAGAGAGGTTATGTTCAAACTGGTTTTCAACCTAACCTGAGTTTTTAATTCTTTTTACATCTTTTTCTATTTGAAATACCAAAAAAAAATCGGATAACCATGCTTCAATTAAAGAACCAACTAATGGGGTGTACTTGAAAGTCAATTAAATTGATCAAAATATACATCTGAGGGGTGTCAACAACTTATCCTACCAAAAATTTATACAAAATTGTATACAAATGCCACTTGAATTTAAAGAAACAACATTATTTCGTAAATATACTCCTAAAATTGTTACAACGATCGACATTCTTTGGTAATCTGGACAATCTTTCTCTGAGAGTTCTTTACACAGAGATTAATACAATTGAGACTTAATTGAAGAACCAAGATTCAAATAAAAGGAAACTTGAAGAGCAACTTATTAAATTCAACCTTCGAAAAAGACGGTTTTTTAAGATAAGATGCAAAGAATCAGGAGGAAAAGTTTAACGAAAATTGAGATAAACAGGAATTCTGAAGATAATTTGATGTGGGAAATTCCCGATGGAAATCCTTGTTTCAAATACGATGAAAGATTGGAGAAATTAAGACAAATGGGATTTAAATAAGTTACTCTGAACATCATTTTGACAATTTGAAGTTTCAGTTGGCGACCTCCTGTTGATAGCAGGAAGACAAAGCGTGGCAGGGATTCTACACAAGCAATTAGGCAAAATCTTTTGAGGAAATGTTACCTCTTCCCGGCGTTTGAGCCACCGCCCGCAAGGGCTCTCCTCCAGGATTTCGCTCTCATCTTCAGAATCTTCACCACTTTCTCGCGGTGACTTATGCTCTGGGTCGGTGCTGGCGCGACTCCCGGGCATCACACACACGCGAATTAATTAAAGAAACACCACCGAAAAGTATGACGCGACCAGGCACATCGGTGCGACGCACTTCAGTTTTGCATCAGGATTTCACTGTTGCGAATTGTCGCGCACTAATCGCGAATCTCACTGTCAAAAAACCTCTTAAGCCAAATAGACAATAACTGCACGTCTTTAGTCACGACGTACACCAACCAAGTTTGGCATCGAATAGCTTCGAATAATACCGCACCCCTAAAGTGACGCCAGCGCGATCTACAGCTCATTCTTGTAAACTTTAGTATTTCTGCAAATTTCTGTTTTATCATTAAAAATAATTATTTTTCAGCACTTACAGTACTTTATTATTGCTTATTATGCAAATTTTGGTAAAGAAAAGTAATTTTAATAAAACAATAATAGCTAGTTTCCGATTTATAAAGCTCTTTCTAAAGAAGTCCCTCAAAGCGCATGCGTGAAGTCGAATTTAAATTGGCGCCAATATTTGAAATCACAGATTTACGCTTTATTAAATTCAAGAAATGAATTAAGTTCGATTCCATTTATTTATATATTTCATAAAATAGAAATTGTTCAAAATCCTTTTATGCCTGAAAAAACATTTTTGTCGTTATAAAGCACTTTGTCTATATTTATATGCATGAATCATCAACCTTGAACAAGGAACTTTTAATTTATTCATTTCCAGGTTAAATACTTTTAAACATAATTATGCTCATTTGATGTCATTAATTTGCATTTAGCAAAAATATTAAGTTTTTCATTGAATTAAAATATTTAAACAAAAAGTAGTATTTCTTTTAAAAAGGTGTGAAAAGAGATTGTCCTTGAACTTTTAGCAGCTATCGTGCGTAGCAACAAGTGTCTATGACTGTAAAATAAAAAAATTTCCAGAAATTTCTAAACAATATATTGAATTTGAGACAATTTTGTCAAATTTATAGTTGTTATTGTGTTAATAATAATTTGCAAATATTGTTTTTTTATTATCTTTGAAGATAATCGTAATACGAGCGTCAACCAGAAGATGGCGCAGACATCTGAATTTGGCAACCATGTGGGTTTCCTTTCTTATTGTAAATCAATGACATAATTTCAAATTACCCAAGGAAAAATACTGCTAATTTTACCAAATCTTTGGTTTGCTTTTAATAATCCATCAACAGGGAATTGATGTGTAAAATCTAATTGCAATTTTCGTTGAATAATAATTGAAAAATTGTATTAATTTATTTTAATAAACAGTGTAATTAATCAAAGTAAACAGACCGAAGCAGGGTTGAGTAGGTAATTTAACACATCTGGATGAGAGAGAATTTGGCGGTAAATTTAAATTTGTTGAATTAATAAATTAGTACTTTAATTTTTATGGCTTTATAAAATGTTTTGAAAAGTAATTAATGAACTTGAAATGATACATTACATAAATTAGTAATTAAGGTAATTTTAAGTTTTTATTTTATATGGAATTAAACATTTTAAAATTAAAAATCAGGTATATAAAATTATAATTGATGATGAATTCTACTTACGTAAAATTATAATTGTTCATCATTATTATTATTATTACTATTATATTATTAGTATATATTAGTATAATATCGATAATATTCCAACGATGGATGGAAATGAAAATTATTCACTGAAATGAAATTTATGATGTTCGTTATTATGAGAAATATAATCAATACTATTTTATGTATAATAATGTAATGCATAATTTATTTTTGTAAATAGAGATTTTCTTAATCACTTTATTTGTTAAATTTTAAGATAAATTAATTAAATTTTAAGATAAATTAATTAAATTTTAAGGTAAATTAATTAAATTTTAAGGTAAATTAATTAAATTTTAAGGTAAATTAATTAAATTTTAAGATAAATTAAAAAAAAAGATTTTTTGGGAAAATAAATTGCAAAATAGTGTTCTACTTAATGAAATAACATTGCATATATTACACATATGATATACAATTCAATAACGCTTTACATTTCATACTCTTACATTAAGAATTCTTACACATTTTGAACACGATTTTTGAATACTTAATTGTTCGTATCGAACCAAAAATAAAATAACAAATAAACAATTAATAAATATTACAATTTGAATAATTAATTCTCCGTGTTAAAATAAGCACCAAATTACGGTATTAAACAATAAACATTACATTTTTAAAAATTGTTTGGTTCACTTCGCAAACGGAATCCTAAGAACGGAAAATTAATTATTTAATTAACTTTTCATATCAAAAGTAAATTAATTATTTAATTAACTTTTTATATCAAAAGTGAAAGAAAAGTCTAATATAAACAATATACAAATTTTAAATACTTGTTACAAAACTTTTAGAAATTAGTAATTAGTATTTAACTCGAAATGAAAATAAAAATTATTGAATGAAAATGAGAATTATTGGATGAAAATGAAAATTACTGGATGAAAATGAAAATTATTGGATGAAAATGAATATTCACTGAAATGAAATTTATGATTTTCTATAATATAGATTATACCCTCAATATTTAATATTTATGACCACAATCTTCCTCTAAATTCTTATCTACATTGACTTCAGTTTTAATAAGTGTCACCAACAACTTTTTAAATTTTTTTTCTTACATTTTAACATTCTTTGAGATTTACATTCTTAAACATTAAAGAAATTGCTTTCTTACTGCGTAACTTTAAACTTAAACAAAAAAGTTTAAACTTAAACAGAAAAAGTGAAACTTAGCAAAGTTTAAACTCATAAAAGATGAAACTCATAAAAGTTTAAACTCATAAAAGTTTAAACTTATAAAAGTTGAAACTCAGAAAAATGTAAACTTAAACAAACAAAAAATTAATGAAACCCAATCAAGAAAAAATAGACGAATAAAAAAAATGTACACTTTTATCATATTTTGAAAAAGAACAAGCCTTGGAGGCATTTCAGGTAACTTTCCCTCGAATATATTATTGAAAAATAGCTAAATTAATTTTATTCAAATGCCAGTGGTATAGAAGAAAAGGGCAAAATTGGATTTAAAGTCTCGACTTCTAGGGCAGTGGCCATGCAATCACTGGCAGATTCAACTTCACCTACAGACTCCAAAACCTTTCCCAAATTATACCAAGTATGATGCGAAGTAGGATCCATTTTGGCAGCATCTCTCAGAACTTTCTCTGCCAATCTCTGGCTTCCAAGATAATGATGAATTAGACCCAAGTGCTGAAGACTTTTAATATGAGAAGGATTAATCGTAACTGCATTTTGATTCCACTGCTTAGCCTCCATAAACTCCTTTTTGTGCTCGTACAACAAACCTTTCGTATACATGATTTGATGACTCAACGGATAAATACTCGCTGCTTCCTGCAATGACAAAGTCGCTCCTAAACTCTGCTCCAGTGACAAAAAAACCTCAGCAAGAAGAATCCAAACTTGAAGTTGCAACAACCACAACTTGTGGGGTCCAGGCTTTGGCATAAAGGAACTTAAAGAAGAAGCAACTTCAGACAACGCCTGCTCGACTTTAGAAACAGCCAAAGAATGCGTATGCAAAGAATTAGAATCCTTGTCCGACATTTCCGAAGTGTAGAGCTGAAAAACACTCCTGGTCTCGCTACGTTTGTCACTGTGCTGATCCGCAGAATCAACTGTTACCTGATTTTCATACAAGGTCTTCCATCGGAAAAGCATGTGCTTAATCGTCATCAAAGACTCCTCTTCCCCCAAAACGTACAATTCCAATTTCGCCTTCAAGTACAGAAAATTAAAATTATCCGGATACTCTTCAAGAATGGAATTCAACAACTGCAGCGCTTCCGCATACTGCTTCTGAGCCGTTAACAAAAGAATCAATAAATTCAAAGACGGAATGTGTTCTGCTCGCAAATTCAACGCGATCTTAACATGCGTCATGGCATCATTCATCTGCCTGCTCATAGCGTGCTCATGAGCCAAGTAATACTCCACCAAATGATCGTTCGGATCAATCTGTTGAGCCTTATGGAATGAATCGAAAGCGACGCTCGTGTGATGAGACTTGTCCTGTCTCACAATTGTATTTGCCGCAAGAATACTGTTCCCAATTCCAATATAAAGATGACACCTTGACTGCAAACCCTGAGAATTTCCAGAATCCCTCTGCAGAGCCTTTTGACTCCATTTGATCCCTTCTTCAATCATATTCAGCTCTTCATAGCAAAGTCTCGCAGCCAATAAGCAAGGCATCACCTTATTCGGCGCCAAATTGCAAACGATTTCCAAAACCGCGTAAGCGTGCACATGTTTCCCGAGATTTATCAAACACAAGGCAAACTGAAGCCAAACGTGCACCTCCCCGTGAGAAAACTTCATAGCCCTCTCAAAGGACTCGTGCAGAATTTCAATCTGCTCCCAACGGACCAAAACGACCGTCAGTAAATCATAAACAGCCGCTGCGTTTTCAAAAGCCCGAATCCGAGCTTCCTTGAATTCCGGGGATTGACTCAGAACTGCGTCTCTCACAGCCATGGCTTCACTAATCAAGAGCAGCAATATCGTCTCCTCGTATTTGTTCCTCGGAACAAAAATATTAGGTCCCATGTATATTTTAGGTTTCCAAGGCGAGTCTGATTTGCCACTGAAAGCATTGGGCTGATTAGTTTCCGTATTCTCGGGATACAATGAAGAATCCGGTGGATCGTAAATTGACCCACTCACGTTTCGGGTAAGAACTTCTGCAAATTGACGAGTCAGGGTTAATCGAAGGCGTTGAGTTGATATGGATTCGACGGCTGATAAAATTTCCCTGTAACGATTTACAGCCGTTTTCATGTTTTTGTTCTGAATGTGTAATAACGGAGCTCTGTAGAGAGCTGTTTCTAAAATAGGACCGATGTACTTTGCTTCATTCACGGAATCCTTTGTTGAACTATTCCCGGTAGTTGTCATTGTTCCAGTGTGGGTTCCAGTGTGGGTTCCTGTGCCTGTTGCTGAATAGGTTCCGTTTTGCTGTTGGATTTGCTTATCCTGGTCTTGTAAATAAACGAGTGTCAAATCACTAGCGGTTTCGTAACATTTAATCACATTTTCCTGCCACTCTGCAATTTTGTACTTGGTTTTACTACTGGGGGGCTGTTTTTCCAAACAGAGGCCTTTAATGGCAAAAGATTCTGCTACCACTCGCATACTTCTGCTTGGCATTTGTTTCTCAGTGAAATTGTGCAATTCAGCTTGCTGATAATGATATAAAGCTTCACTGTACATCCCCATTGCGTAATGTAATTTTCCTAATAGAAGATGAGCATCGAGGACAACGAGGGCTTGTTTATCCTTATCATTAGCTGCGAGAAGTAAAAATTGTTTCGTTTCAACCAAACCGGATCTGGCCTTTCCGACATTTTCGTCAATTGGTGGATTTTGCTCCAAGAATTTCTCTAATCTTCCTTCGCCGCACAAAAAATTTGCGAGACTTTCGTTACTCGGATATAACACTTTCATTTGCTCTGCTAATTCGATGACCTTGCTCCAATTTCCGTCTTCTCTATTTTTATCGATTTCCGCCTCGATTCGTAGATTTTGACTTCTTTTACTTGTCATTGTGATTATAGGGATTTGTACTCTTTACAGGATAATAGTTTGTAATTAAATTCAATGAGGTCACATGTTTCCTGCGAAAAACAGATCTCGTAAAAATGTGTTCTACTTTTATTAAATTCATAAATTGATGCTTCTATTCAATATTCTGTGTCAATAATATACGCTTTTTGTATAATATTCTATATTACACAATATAGATATATGTATAATTATATATGTATAATTATATATGTATAATTAAATATGTATAATTATATATGTATAATATTCTATACTATTCTATATTCATAATACGAAACAATATTCTACATTTATGATATTCTATGTCAAGAGTATTTTAGTTGATTAATCTTCGACAATTTTCCTCTTTCTTTGCGTGATTACAAAATAATCGACGAAAGAATACAAAAAGTAGTCCTTTTAAATTTGTTTCATAAATTATAATAGTTGAAAGGTGAGACAAGAATGAATAAAACGAGGATTGGAAAAGCAAATTGAAATTGATATACCAAAATTAATTCTTTATAAATTGTTCTAGAATAATATAACCTCATTTCACTTGCGAAATTCTTGATTTAACTAGAAAATGCGTGATTTAAATAAGCAGGATAATAGACAATGAAAAAAGATATGAATTAAATATTGTTATAGCTAATAAATGTTAATCTTGACAATATATACCTTAAACAATAATTAATTTTCTTGTTAACGTTCTGTCAAAGCAAACGTCTTGTCATTCTGACATGTCATACTAAATTTCTTTGAAATATTACCGTAAAATGGAAATTTACCGTCGACATAACCTCACCTTTTACATGCATTGTTGACGTTCTTTTCTATATATTTATTGTAAACGTAAATTATAAATAAATGTCTATATTCTATAAACAAGTAATATTTGTGTTTACGTAATTGAATAATGTGATAAGATAACCGTAAGTGAAAATATGTATTTATTCACCAGAGGAAAAGTATATTTTCAAATCATTTGTTTACACAATTGTTACGCTTTTATTTATATTAATTTTTTACTTTTAATGTATGAAACGGAGTATAAAATTAACTCTAACGGTTTTCTAATGTTTCAAAGAATGCTTCTTTTAACTCTAATTGTTTCAGCTCCAAAACTATATCTATAAACATTCAGTATTTGTTCAATTAATTTTAATCTCCTTTATCTCTTAATTATGGCTAATTGATTTATGAAATTAGTTCCTTAAAATTCTTAATTGTTGTTGAATTTCTTTTTCGTTACCTTCTTTTTTGTCAACATTCCAAATTTTTTGAAATAATTTTTAAAATATTGATTTTATTAAATGAATTCTTTTTGGAGTCATTAATTTTAAGTTAATTGAAAAACATAAGTTTTTTGTTATCAAACACAAAAGTTGTTCATTACCAAAAACAAGTTTTTTGTTATCAAAAACAAAAGTTGTTCATTATCAAAAACAAATTTTTCGTAATCAAAAACATAAGTTTTTCACTATCAAAAACATTAAGTTGCTACATATTTAAATGTTTTAGAACAAAATGAAAACTGATTTTATCATTTACAACAATTCTTTTCAAGGGAATGAGTCAAAAATTCCGATTGCTGTACAGTAAATTAAAAGTATTAACGAATCGCAAAAATGGATTCCATGGTATTTTACGATGAAGATGATTATATGGACCAATGTCAAAATAATCTAGAGCAAGAAATGGACCAAGAATATGAAACTGTATACGAACAAGAGACTTTATCAGAATTGTACGAACTTTGTTTCAAACCTACCTTACTTCAAACAGCGGAACATTTTATTCCTCTTTTAGGAGCTTGCCTTCTTTTTAAAATCATATCTCATTGTCGTAAGTATAATAATTATTATTTTGAATTATTTGCAAACACTTTGAATTTCAATTACTTTTAACAAATTATTTTACAACGATAATGATTTTCCAATTTTGTTTAATCATTAAATTCTATTTTAGCTAGAGCTTCACACGAACTGATACACTGTTTCTCGATCATTATTGGATTTCTAATCATTAATCATTACGTTCCTGAAAGTTTATATTTATTGACAATATTCATCGTAGCTTCCTACGCTTTTTTACAACTGCCAAAAAATTATCGATCTGGATTGGTAGTGTTTGTGCCAAGTATTTTGACCATTTTATACTGGTACAGTTTTACACGATTCATTTAATTACTAATAATTAATAAATAAAAATAAAATAAGCAGTGTTCTCACGAACCTGTAAGAAACAAGAGAGCATACATAAATTATACAACTTTATTTATTCTCACGTGTTCGTAATTGCGTAGATTTTAAAATTATTTAACAATAAACTTTGTTATACATTTATAATAAATAATAATAATTTAATAATAATTTATAATAATAATTTATAATAATAATTTATAATAATAATTTATAATAATTTAATAATAATAATTTATAATAATAATTTAATAATAATAATTTATAATAACAATTTATCAATTTTCAATGCCGTAGTGAATACTATTTTGATCCAGTATCATGGCACAAAATACGTGGCGTGCTAATGATCGCAGTAATGAAACAAATCAGCGTAGCTATTGATGAAACTGAAACTAAAGAAAAACTATCTTTTTGGGAGTATTTTGGATATTTAATTTGTCCAGTGACTTCAGTATTTGGACCGTGGATGTCTTTTAAAGATTACGCTGAATTTGATCGTCAAGGATCTTGGGTTTGTGTTTTAAAATAAAATTATCAACGTGAATTAGCAAAAAATAATTATAATAAAAATTCTATTTTAATTCTAAATTCTATTCCAATTCTGAATTATATTCCAGTTCTAAATTCTATTCCAATTCTAAATTCTATTCCAATTCTAAATTCTATTCCAGTTCTAAATTCTATTCCAATTCTAAATCCTATTTTAATTAAAATGAATAATTAATTAAACAAATAATAATAAAAGTTAGTATCTTTAGGTATGTAAAATTAATGTATTTATGCATGACATTTTCAGAATCTGAGATGGATATTCACAACATTAGGATATTTAGTTTTGACTTTTAGTTTTTTGGGAATATCAAATTGCGGATTTAGTTGGATAATCCCAGACCATTCTGCCAAGTGAGTACAAGAAATAATTAACTTCAAGTCTATTTTAAAGAATCGTGTATTGAATTTTAATTATATTTTTCAAGTTTACGAATAACTTTTTTTTATTTGCAGATGGTTTCTTGCGTACAGAGACGCCTCTTCATTCAGAATGTCCCATTATTTTATCTCTTTTGCAGCTTCTTCATTTTTACTTGTAGGAGGATTTCCATGTCATCTAATTAATATCACTAAACCTGCAGAAATCGAATTTCCTAGATCACTTGTACAAGTCGTTATATCTTGGAATATTCCTATGCACACGTGGTTAAAAATATGTACGTTTCCTATTTTATGAATACGCAAATTTACAAAGATTTCCTCTTTACAATAAATTTACAAAAGTGTAAATTTATTGTAAAAGGTTACCACTCTTCAATTTTAAATTTACCACTTTCGAAATAAGACCTTCTAGTTTAAATTATAATCTTTTTAGAAATATTAAAATTATTAATTTCTTAATAGCTATAAGTTCTTAATAGTTATAAGTTTTTAATAATTATAAGTTCTTAATAGTTATATATAATGAAATATTTTAATATAAATTACATAAAATATAAATTACATAAAATAAAATATAAATCACATAAAATAAAATATAAATTACATAAAATATTAAAATATTTCATTTAATTAATTAAAATATTTCTTTTAGACATATTTCGTCCAGGAAGAAGACAATTGGGAAAATTCGGAGGAATTGTTTTAACATATCTGGCAAGTTCATTACTGCACGGATTGAACTTTCAACTGGCGGCTGTTTTGCTTAGTTTAGGTTTTTATACTTATATAGAATTTCAATTAAGAGCTGTATTATCAGCTACTTTTGATGCTTGTATAGCATCGAAAAATTGTCCACAAAATCAGTGCCATCATTCGAAGAACTTTTCAAATTGTTGGTGGGTTTATGGAGTGAATTTTGCATTTTCAATCCTTGCAGTATTTCACTTAACGTATTTGGGCCTCATGTTTGATACTTCTGAAACTCAGGAAACTGGATACAGTTATTTACACACAATCGAAAAATGGTCTCAACTTGGATTCGCCAGTCATTGGATTGCATTTGCAACTTACTGTGCTTACTTCTTAATCAGATAGTTTCAGATATTTTCTTTTTTGGAAAAAAGCAAATCTGTGATTATTTATTGCAAACGTCGTTGTACTCCTATTTAAAATATTTGTATTATTTTTTTGTACTTTTGTAATAATTTCCTGACAATATAATTATTTATACAAAAAATGTTTAATATTTGTTTTAATGTCTGTTTGTTGTGTTTTCACAATTTCAAATTTTCACATTTTAACATTCTCACATTTAATTTTAAATGCATTTTGAATTCTGAATGAATTTTGTTTTCAGAATGAATTTTGTTTTAAATGAATTTTACAGTTGTATAAAAACACTTTTGTCTTCAGTAAAATTCTAGTAAGCGACTAATGAATTATTCATAAAAAAAGTGTTTGAGAATTTATGAAAGATTTACATTTTTGGGTAATTACGTAATCAAAATGAAAAACTATCATTAAACGCACAAAAAAATGAATAGCCAACGAACATTATTTCATGAATCAATCTACTTGGTCTTGTATTTTGCAACTTGGTCTTGTATTTTGTAAAAAAGTGCTGAAATTTTCTTTTATCTAAGGAACTGAATAAAACTAAAGCTGAAGTTAAATTCTATTTATTGTTTATATCGCTAAAAAAATGTTATTCTAATGAGTATAAATGATTATGTATAATTAATTTTATTTAGATTTCACAATCAAAGGGATCCAATATTTTGAAACGATATGCATTTTCTGGAAATTTCTTCCGTGAATATCGATTCCCTCAAACGAATAATTATTTTACATAAAATTTCTTTAATTACAAAAATTCAATTTACAATAATAACATTTGTTACGCAATAAATCTACTTAAAAGTTTATTATTTGATAATTTGCAAACAGACTTGATTTAACAATTTGTACATTTTAAAAACACTTTTTTTTACTTTTGTCATTTTATTTCCTTTTGTCATTTTTATTTACTTTTGTCATTTTTATTTACTTTCGTTATTTTTATTAACTTTTGCTATTTTTATTTATGAATTCTTATGACAAAGACATTTTTGTTTGATTTAATCAGTCTTAAATTTAATGATTATAATCATAATTTACCAATGTGGTTCAAAAATAACAAGTCCTCAATTTTTGTACTTATGCACAAAAAGAATGATCAACGCAAATCTGTAGGAAAATTATCAAACACATTTACACATTATTTAACTTTCTGAGTCTATTTACTACACGCCATAATATTCGAAAGTGAAAACTACTTTGAAAATATAGAACTATTTTTCTGAAAGCCGTAAACACTGTACAAAAAGCTGCTTTATTAGTTTGTGAAAAAATGTCCTTTAAGATCAATTTTTTCCTATCTTATAATTTATACTGGCTTTTACAAATAAGTTTCATAATTTCTCACAACAATGAATAGTGCTAATAGTGCAAAATTTGCAATAAATTTTTTTTTGAAACGATTTGTCTGTCCAGCAGAAGATAAATGAGAATTCATGTAAAAATCTTTGTAATAAAACAAAAATTCTCTTCTTTTTGGAAGAAACAATACTTTACAATACACAATGAGAAATTAATAAACTTTTTCGTATACAATTTTTGCAATAGATTTACAATTTTAGATCACTTACATTTTATACAATTTAATTTCAATAACAAAAGAAATCAGCAAATCCAAAATAATTGAAAATTATTTTTAAAAATTAAAATTATTTAATTTGGAATTACATAAACAAATTGATTTATCGATTTGAAAATAAATTTCAAAGCTTTTCTTTGAAATAATAAAACATGTCGTTTCAAATCTTAAAATTTTTTGCGTATGACAGCCATTAATTTTACAACTATAGACATTTCAAAAATATATCTACAATCTACTATATACTGAATTATCTATTCAATAATTGATTATAAAATAAAAAACTTACATACGAGTATAAGCGATTCTAAAAAGCATTCTCTCATTAAATTGGTTTTGCCTTTTATATTTGCATATATAATATATCTATATATTTTCATGAGAAAAAAAATTGTGCTGTATTATTTACAGAAATCAGTGAAAGACATTCAGCTGATTGTAAAAAGCCAGCCCATCACGTTATTATTGTAACAGATATTAATAACTTCCTCCAACATGCGTACTGATTAGATTATTAAATTATAAAATGAACTAAATTATTTATTAATCAGTTAATGCAAAATGGTATTATCGTATTAGTCATATCGACAATTATTGTTATCTACTATTTGGGATCATTTTATCTTTAAATTATAATACTAGAAGTAACTTTGTTATCTGTAAATTATGTTTGAAAATATTTAAAAAGAAAGCTAGTAAAATACATACTCTTTTGTACTCTCGAAAGGAAAGAATCCTTAAGCAGTCTCTTTGATTTTCACTCACACGTTAAACTAAAAATTGGAGCTCGAGTCTTTAGACCATTAAGTTTAAATCCCTCGTGAAAGATTTTTGATTTCTGTAATCTTGTTATATGTTTGTCTTTAACTATTTAGAATATAGTTAATATATAATATATTAATATTGTATATAGAGCATATAAAAATCGTTACACAATACTGCTAAAAAGAATTATCAAAAAATTGACGCATGAAGTGTGAAAAACTGCTATGAAATATTCGATAAACAAAAAACTTTTTCAACAAAATTTTATAAAATATTTCAATTCACAAAGTAACTGTATTAATAAATGAATAATAAAAGTGAAGAGCTTAATGGTCCTCGTAATAAAAGAAATCTTGGAATTTAAAGAAATCTTCGAATTTAAAGAAATCTTGGAATTTAAAGAAATTTTGGAATTTAAAGAAATCTTGGAATTTAAAATACCTTTTATCTTCCAAAAAAGCATACACTTTTTGCAATTGAAAAAGTTTATACTTTTTAAATGTACACCTTTCTAAATTCAAAGATTTTCGATCTGCGTTTATAAACTTTAAGATCTGTCTTTCTCAAATGAAAAAATCCCAATTAGAATTGATTGATAAATTCGACAAGGTAATCAGAATGCGATTAAATGTCAAAGTTTGAAAAAAATAGACAAATTAATTATTTCAACAATTGTTGAAATAAAAAATTGGGAGGAAATTATCAGTTCAATCAGCGAAATATTGGCAAAATTTAAATAATTTGCTTATTGGCATGATTGAAAAAAGCTTAAGGCGTACCTTCTCAAATTTTCACGCAAATTATGATCTTAATACACTTATATATTATATAATATATATAATGTTATTTATATATATATAATGTATATAATATATATAATATATACATATATAATATATAATTTTGACCAACTTGATTTTAATATCACTTTTCAGCCAAAGATCTTTGCTTAATAAATAGTAAGTAGTTGTTACAGTTTTAAAACTACATACACATTTTTATTTTTTGCTAAAATCTACGCGTTAAATTTGTTCAGAATCCTAGAAATCATAGCAAACGCTCGTTCACTACGATGAATGCAAAAATATGTAAGGAAAATGTTTTTTTCCTTCACGTAGAAAGAGGAGACGTGAACTCCAAGATATCAAGGATTCCGATGATTGTGTTACTTTACTGAATGATGGGATTTAAGCGATGAGATCTTCGATGTTGGCGAGATGCTCTGGGAATAGATGTGCCCTCTCCAACGCCACTGAGAATATCGGTTAGTCATCTGATAAATGCATTTTTGTAACTTTTTGTAGTGCGCGCACTGCAAGTTAGAGAAAAAAACAAACGGGGTCGGTACGTTAGCCACTCGGACACTATTCTTTTCCTTTTATTTTTCTAATAAAAACTATAAAAAAGCTACAATTCTAGCAGGGATGAGCGAAAATCAAAAAATCAAAAAATTTAAACTAGTTTCTAAAGATGAAGAACTACGAAAAGTGACTGAAGAAGCAAAAGCAAAATAATAAATTAAAATCATACTACAAGCTAATAAACATTTACTGTAACAATAAAATCACAATTTACAAAATATATTATTGCTGAAATAAAAAAAACATCTAGAATTGCACGCGGCAATTGAAATAAAAAAATGCAAAGTTGTTTACAGTGATTTCCATTTCCAAATGATTGATAAATTCGATTTATTAATTTAATTATTTAAATTAATTAATGAATTAATTTAATTATTTAAATTAATTAATTAATGAATTAATCGAATTTATCAAACATTTTGAAATTTAAATTATTAAATTAAATTATTAATTAAATTCAATTCTTACTAATGTTTCAATTAAACTTTAATTACTAATTAAAACAATTTTCAACTTGAATCAAATTTTTCTTTGACTTTAAAAATGTAACCAGATTTTAAAGAATTTAATTAAAAGGACTTTCCTGTGAGCAAAACGAAATAAATTTTTTGCTGCCCATCCCTATATTTAAGAAAAGAATAATTTAAAAGGAAACAAAAATCGCAAACGCATGCGTCTTTAATCGTGCCGTTTGTACCTTACCCCGTACATTTTAAATTCTTTATAGGACTTAAAAAAATTAATTTTAATATCACGTTTTGGAATGTTCAAGTCAATATTTCTAAAAATCAATTTTAAACTAAAAAATATAGCAATTGCGAGACGAAACTGAGTCCTTAAAAGAGTTTTCGAATACCAAAGTTCACGAATTACTAATTGAACGTTTTAGAGAGAATAAAATCTATCTGGTAATAAAAGACTAATCAAATGTTTAGAAGCAAACTATTAGGTATAAAAATGGTAAATTGTTTAAAAGAAAACTACTATTTAACACAAAAATAATGTTTAAAAAACTTATATTTCATATAAAAGTATTAATGTCTAGAAAATCTATTTTATATAAAAATATTAATGTCTAGAAAATCTATTTCATATAAAAATATTAATGTCTAGAAAATCTATTTCATATAAAAATATTAATGTCTAAAAAAATTATTTAATATAAAAATATCAATGTCTAAAAAAATTATTTCACATAAAAATATTAATGTCTAAAAAAATTATTCCATATAAAAATATTTAAAAAAAGGTATTTCATACAAAAATTCTAAAGTTAAACAGAAGAAACACTATCTGTGTATAAAAATACTAATTAAATGTTTCAAAGGTAAGATAAACTATTGCCAAGTTATTAAACTATAAATAAAATTTTTCATAAAAAATTTAAAACACATCAATAAAAAAAATTTAATTTGTAAATTCTGTAAAGAATTAAATTGTCGTGATTATTCAAATGAACGAGTGAAAGATTCGCAAAATGTTTCTCGTAAAAAAATTGCTATAAACAAAAAAAGTTGATATAAACAAAAAAAGTTGACATAAACAAAAAAAGTTGATATAAACAAAAAAAGTTTATATAAACAAAAAAAGTTGCTATAAACAAAAAAGTTCTCTAACGTTGTAATTAGTGAACTCTGACAAGTTCCTTTCCCTCCCGACGTCAAGCAAAATTAATCACAATCATTAAAATGCGGAAAGTAGCAAACGAAACTTTATTTTAAAAGGGAACCAAAAGCTTAGCAACATAAAAGCAAAGGAAGCAAAATATGAAGAAAAAAAAATAATTAAGAAACACAATAAAAGGATTAGTAGTGGTTGAAAAAGAGGTTCAATATGCGTTAAGACTTACTGCTTGAGGGAATATTGGCTAATTCGATCAGAAGATCTGAGATTGCGTTCAATTAATGGAATTGTTGCAGGTGAGGCTGGGACAACGTGGCTGTGATCCACTCGTAAAGTCCTCACACTGCTTCTTGTGACTGGTTTCGTTGTGGAAGCAGAGTTGCTAGCAGGAATGACTTTGGTCACGTTGCTGTCATGGATCTGAGATGCTAGTTTGGATCTGACTCGTTGGGAAGGAATTTCACTGCTAACATTCACCAATCCACCATTTCTATAATTTCACCAGTAAAATAGCAAAGGGGTCAACAACTCCAAAAATCAGAACAATAAGAATCTACTCCTTAAGTCATTTTTAGTTACAAATTTTTTTTAAATTTATTTTTTTTAATTCATTTTTTTTAATTCATTTTTTTTAATTCATTTTTTTAATTCATTTTTTTAAATTTTGTTTTTTCAAATTATTTCAAGTTCAGAATAATTTAAGTTCTATTAGAATATTTTAAGATTCATTAACATTTCTGGTTCTCAAGTTGTTAAGCCCTTAGTTTTTACTACTTTGATGTAGCCACACAACAAACAATTTTTAAAAAAGCGTTGATGAAAGAAAAAAGCATCTACTGTAAAATAAATTGTCTACAATTACATTAAAATATATATTTGTTAAAACAATGGGAGTTTACTAGAAAAAGAAAGACAAAAGAGCTTAGTAAAAAGAAGATACAAAAATGAAAAGAAAAAGAGTTTACTAAAAATAAAAAAATGAAAAGAAAGAGTTTAGTAATAAAGATAAAAAATGAAAAAAAAAGAGTTTATCAATAAAGATAAAAAAAATGAAAAGAAAAAGAGTTTAGTAATAAAGATAAAAAAATGAAAAGAAAAAGAGTTTAGTATTAGAAATGAAAAAGAAAAACAAACACAAAATATGAACTATGAAATAAAGAACTAAAATAAAATTCCAAGATGAAACTATTAATCATATCTACAATAAAATGTAAATGTAAATTGAATTTCAATTGAAATTAAAAAGTAATTGTTTCACATTTTATTTACAAGGAAGCAAAGCAAGTAGACTTACTGCCTAAGAGAATTTGTGGACGAAAGCGTCGACTTCTGTTCTACTTTCTGACTATTTCTCGAAATTGATTTGGATATTGAATGTGAAGCAGGATTGGTGGATGTGGCAGTATTGTTGTTATTGTTGTGAATCTGGGTAGCTGGTTTACGAGTCTCGCGGCGACTAAACTTGGTATCATCCCCCTCTCGACTTCTTCTAAATTTTGCAAGAAAAGAGCTAATAATTTAACTAAAAGCAGTGCTGTGCGATTGCGGGATAAAGCATAAGAGTATCATTTTTAAGTTGCAGACTTCATTCTAATTTTTGCATCAAACTTTACAATTTTGTATTAATTGTCATCATCAATGAGAGTGCGTTAAAAGATCAATAACAAATTTTCAAGACCAATAACAAATTTTCAAGTCCAATAACAAATTTTCAAGTCCAATAACAAATTTTCAAGTTCAATAACAAATTTTCAAGTCCAATAACAAATTTTCAAGTCCAATAACAAATTTACAAGACCAATAACAATTTTTCAAAACCAATTAATAACAGTTTTTCAAGACCAATTAATAAAAACTCTAAAAAAGTTGATATTGATAATAAAATCAACAACTTTTCCAGTCCAACATTCAAAATTACAGTAATTTTAGTTTATGATATTGCAGTGAAAGTGACACATTGTTACTTTGCGTGTGAAACGAGCGTGATAAATACAAGCAGAGAGATTTTGTCACGCAAGGAGATTGATCTTTAGATTTGTAAAATGAAAGGTTAATTAAATCAACTACAATAGTAAAGATCGATGCTAAATTGTCAGCAACGTAAAAACGTTTCAAGAAAACAGTACTTTTTCCCACTATTTCAAACACCAGTTTTTTTTAGACAAAGCACAATAGATTTTGTTTTTTACAAACCTTCTTTGCACATCAACTATCGTCGATGGTCTCGCCACTCTTCTTGCAACTCTTCTGCCATGGAGCGAAGGATCTAAGTATGGACTGCAGTAAAAAAATTAAAATTCAATTAAAAACAAATTTATTTAACTTCTTGAATCAAAATTGAAATTAACAATAAACGATATTATAAACAGTTTTATAAAACGTTTTTGAACTATTTTGAAAAACCACATTATAAGAAATTGTATAGAAAGCGTTGTTTTATAAAGATTTTATAAAAATTGTGGACAGTTTCATAAAGATTTAACAAAAATTGTGGACAGCTTCATAAAGATTTTATAAAAATTGTGAACAGTTTCATAAAGAGTTTTATACATACTGTACAATGGGCGAAGGTCTGGATGAATTATTAACAGTAGTTGGACTGTTAGAAACACCAGAACGTCTTGCTTTAATTTGATTAAGTTTGTCTCCTTGGGTCAAAATTGAGAATTTAGGGGGAGAACTTGCACTCGCAGTGGCAGCAGGATCTTCCAACTTCATTGCATCTACACGATGCATTATTCTCGACACATTATCCTGAACTACTGGAGATTTTTTTAATCTATTCAAATACGCCGAATCTCTAGCCATTTTCGAATAGATGCCAAATTCATGGACAGGATTCCCATTCTCCGGTCGAAGTGGTTCTTTGCACATTAAATGCAAATATAACTCTCTCCTGGAAAAAATATTTTGTAAAAATCAATAAAAATAATTTTAAAAATCGCATTTGTATATAAATAAACAATACAAAAAATATAATATAAATACAATATAAAAATGTAATAATATAATATAAGAACGATATAAATAAACAAATAAATAAAAGAACAAGATTAAATTAAATTAAAAATTAAAATCAAATCTTGGTAATTTTAAGACGTACTCTTCGAGCCACTTTTGCTGTTGACCGATGACAGAGCCAGGCCTGCAAATTCGAATCCAGGCAATTGCTTCATGTGCGGTTAAATGGTAGTGTTTCATAATATAACAACCGATTAAAGTTCCCGTTCTGCCAAGACCAGCTTTACAATGAATAGCCACAGCACCAGGAGCTGTCTCTGATATTTTCAAAAATTTTTGAACAATCGCGGTCGTTGGAGGTGAACCATCCACGAAGAATAACTCCTTGTGATCGAAGCCCGCATCTGTGAAATCTGTCGCATCGTACCTTTTTTTATTTAATCTAATAATCGTCGACACATTGTGACTTCGAAAATAATCAAAGTATGATTCTGGCGCGTGTAGAAGGTAGCCTGCAAAATAAATTATAAACTTTAAAATAAACAAATCAAAATCGAAAGCTAATATTTTATAGAACAATGAATAATAATATAATTTTATTTTATAATGTATTTATAATGTTACCATTTTCTATTTTGAAACTAGCATGAGGTCCACAGAAGGCTATAAATTTTCCAGGAACAATCCAGTTCAAATCTCCATTCTCGACTCTTTCGAAATATTCGTATTCTTTAAAATTAAAATCTTGGAAGTTGAAGAAACCAAGTTGATGGCATTTGTATATAGCACTAAGACAATCTCGGAGAGATATTCTAAAACAGGGTTCGCTTAACGACGCATCGCGAAACATTTCAAATGGCGGACAATCTGGACTGCTTGTTAGAAGTTCGCAAACTTCATCGGCTGTGCGTTTGCAATATATTATCTGTAATTAAAAAAGGATTTTCATTAAACCTTACTTTTAGGCGCGATCGATTTATATTTACTTAGAAAATTTATTTTAATTTATTTTTAATTACTTTAAGATTACTTTAATATTATTTTTAATTACTTTAAGATTACTTTGAGATTATTTTTAATTACTTTAAGATTATTTTTAACTACTTTAAGATTACTTTGGGATTATTTTAAGATTACTTCCAGATTAATTCAACATTACTTTAAGATTACTTTAAATTACAAAATTTTATTTAAATGCATATTTTCGATAAGAATTGAAAATCAAACTTACCGCATAGCTTCCTATGAGAAAAGCTGCATTGACTCTTTTTTCTGGATCTGTTGTTGTGTAATGAACGAGTCGCTTTTTATTTAGTGTAACTGAATTTAGTTTTCTATTTACTTTTTGACAATAACGATATAAGGTGGCCAAATTTAAAGGACCGAAATCTGCATAAAAGTTTTCATACACTAATTCATCGTCTATTGTGAAGAAGTGCGTTTTGGATGTGTTTTTAATTTTTTCTGGCATAGATACTGTTACGAAACAGAGTCGATCTGAAACACAAATAGAAGAAATTGATAATGTTGTTATTTAACTTGTATTATGTTCCAATAAACAGTAATTTAATTTTCTTATACCTTTTATAATTTCTGCAGGTCCTATTAAAAGTTTATTCATTTCGTCCATTGTGGTTTGTTAGATTTAAAACTGTAGATAAAATATTTTTATGGAAGAACGTAGTTGTTCTGAAATTTTAAAGATCACGATTAAAATCTTATGATATTTAAAAATATTAAAACATCAATTTATTAAAGAAACACTGGAAATGGAAAAAAGCGAAAAAAATTAATGACAGAAATTCATTTTTTTAAGAATTTATAAGGAATAGATATTCTTTACAGTTTGTCAAATCTAATCTTCATTCCAGACTTAAATAAATAAATAAATATCTTAATCTAATCTCGTTAGAGGAAGGCATAACGTATACAGTAGGGTAGATTTTATCTATGTTAATAAAAAACGAAACCCTCGAAAAAATTTTACATTCAAAGTCAAATTTCAAGAAAAAATGCTAATCAATATAATTTCAATAAAAAATTGTAATCACTTTATAAATTGTATATCAATTTCTGTTCGGTAACAATTAAATATAGAACGTTAAATAAACGAAGCACTTCAAAACTTCAATGTTCAATTTTTAACGATAAGTTATTCTTTTCAATATAGTAAAACTCTTCTATCTTTTTATCATACGATTATTTATTCTTTTTGCATTTTTCTCATGAATTAGAATTTTATGAATAAACATTTTTTAGAGGACAACAAATTTAAAGAGTAATAACTTACAAAACATAATAATCATAAAAATGTAATAAAATGCAGTATGCACGTTAAAAATGATATGAACTCAAGGACCAAAATAATAACAATGCAAAGAAATAGCAGACGCAGTAAAAAATTCAAATCGTTTCCCGTTGACTACGAAGCTAAACAACCTTTCTCTCATTAAAAATCAGCATTGCAACTTTCACCGTGAAAGAATAAAATGATAAAATAGTTCTAAAAAACTGTAAACATACCTGAAAGACTGTGGTATATCGATAAATGTATAAAAATTAGGAAATTCTGGAGATTCAAGAGGAATCTCCGGCCGCGCTGGAGATTCAAAACTTCGCTATCTGATCTGCATTGGTTTCATGATAAATCTTAGTCAGCCTGTTGTCATTATTACGATGCGTATGTCGATGATGTTATGTTAATTTAATTCAACAAGGTCTTAGAGCGTCATTATTCACCGCTGATGCGGAAAGTTGTTTTTGGTCTCGCTGCCATCTTGGGCAATCATCTGCACTCCCATTTTTTACACCCACAGATTTGTGTAACACGATATAAATTATATTAACACTACTATTTAGCATAAATAACACTGATTAAATTGTTTTTCAACCGAGATAATTCGGTTTAACAATGTCGTTCACAACGTCTCCTTAAATTCGAAAATGTTACACCTCCAAAATCTGTCTAAATTCCGTTAAAATCAACGATTTTTTGAAACGTAAGACCGCTGAAAATATATAATATAGATGATTAAAAGGAGAAAAAATTCCGCGAATTCAACGCCACGTAACGAGTTATATAACAATTAATTCTTTTCAATCTACCTTGTTTAGTACCGAAACTACTCGGTTGTGGCACTCCAATCGTTACGCCTTATGAATGAACCGTAAACATGATACAAACAAACCTTAAGATTTCCGAGGTGGTAATTCATTGTCTCATATTTAGTTTATGGCATATATGGTTTCCATGTACTTGGATGTAAACAATAGTGCAAAATGTCAATTATTAGGAAAAACTAAATGTATTTCGTACTGATAAATTCAGTTTCTTAGCATAATTAAATATTTTACGATAATAGCCAAAAAATTTCTTTTTTATTTGTGTTTCATAACGAATATAACCTTCAATTTTGAATTGTCAAAAACAATTTTCACAAAAAATGCAAATTGGATGTTTGATGTTAGTTTAAATTAATTTAAAAATGTCTGACGCTTTCGAGGAAATTCAAGCTATTAAAATCAAAAGAAATTGCTTGCGTGAAAAATTACAAAAACGAAAAAGAGAGAGAAATGAATTGTTTACACTTACTTCATCAGCTTCATTATCGTCTTCCCCTTCTTCGGAAACTCAAAATATTAATGGTAACAAATTCTATATTAATTTAGTGATATTGATATTTATTTATTGATATTTTAATTGCCTTTCTTGAAAGTTGTTAACTGTTAATTGCAGAAACATAACCTTATTTTGTAGATTTTTACGATCAAGATTTTAGAGCTTTTAACTGCTTTTTAAAGAGTTTGTTGAATAAATCGAAAAACTTGAACATTGAACATTGAAAAAACTGAATAATCTTGTCAACTTGTTTCTTATGTAATATTTTCTGACTTTTATTTTAGACTCGGTTTAATAGAATAAAATACACACGATATAACAATACAAAAAGGTGGCCTTGTCTCATCCGCTTTTTTATTGTATTGCATTTAATTCAAAAGAATTTAAACTCTGCTTTATTCATTCGTAATTCAGTCTATATCCTGCTTCCGTTGTTTATAATTTCTCAATTTAAAAATGCTATTCTTTAAATTAAAATTCTGTTTAAATTGTAATTCGAAATTTACTTTTTTAGATTAGAATCGTTTAAAAAAAAACAAGTTATTCGTAAGTTATGTTAGTATGAAAAAGACAAAAATATATTTGAAATGCGTAATTATTAATATGAATAATAGTATTATTAATATAACAAATAATTATTATTAAAGAAACTTAAAATAATATTATTAATAAATTAATAATATTAATAATACATTTTTTTACTTTACAAAACAAGTTTTGGAGAGGGAAAATTATTATTATTATTGTTATTATTATTATTATTCTTATTATTATTCTTATTATTAGCATTATTTATATGAATATAGGTAGTGAATATAATTAACATATTTAAAAAAAATTAAAACACATTTGAATGTACTAATGTAATTTTTAATAAAAAATTATTTAAAAACTAATAAATATTTTTTATTTTCAGTAGAAAATGCGTCTTCAGTACGTTCCGATCATTCCGAATATGAACAAGATGTTCTCTGCATTTTACATGAATGCATTTCAAATTTACCTATCACTTCCGCTGATTTGTTGGATCAATTGCGAAAGAATTTAAGTGCAGATGTTTCTTACACAGACATGAATAAAATATTAGAAAAATTAGCTGCCCAGGATGTTATAAAGTTAGTAGCATTTAAATTATTTTATATAATTTTACTATTTATTTATTTCTAACTTCACTCTTTATTTCTATTTTCACTGTATTTATTTCTATTTTCACTATTTATTTATTTCTAACTTCACTCTATTTCTATTTTCACTTTATTTATTTCTAATTTCACTATTTATTTATTTCTAACTTCACTCTTTATTTCTAATTTTACTATTTATTTATTTCTAACTTCTCTATTTCTATTTTCACTTGATTTATTTCTAATTTCACTATTTATTTATTTCTAATTTCACTTCTCTATTATCCAAGAAAAATCTATTTTCCAGGATCAAAGAAGTGACAGAAGATGGAGTTTTCGGATACACAGTTCTCTCAGTAGTAGAGGCGCAATCAGTTCAATCACCTTATCAATCACTTATTGTTGAAAGTCCAGATCGAACAGAATCTTCAGTTTCTGAATCAAATGAAGATGCTCCTCCCGAGAAACAGTCAAAGCAGGACAAAATTGAGGACATAATGTCTTTGATATCAATGCCTACGATTCGAGAGAAGGAAAGCAAAAAAGTCGGAGAACAAATTTTAGATCTTCTGTCAAAACAGACCTCAAAGGAAAAATCCTTAGCAGAAAGATTTAGATCCCAAGGAGGTGCGCAAGTAATGGAATTTTGTCCACACGGAACACGAATCGACTGTGTGAAAATTAGCCAAACAAGCGCTCAGGGATTTGCATTAAAATGCAAAAAACTGCACTTCAAAAAAATTATTCAAAGCCACACGGACGAATCTTTAGGGGACTGTAGTTTTCTTAACACTTGCTTTCACATGGACACTTGCAAGTAAGTAATTTAAAAAAAATAATTTATCGGTTTATTTATATCCAGTGTCGGGAAATAGAATCATTTATCAAAATCACTCCAAGTTAAAGAAAATTAACTTTCTTAATGTTTTGATTGTTTAATTGTCCTCATCAGAAACAAACAATTTATTCTAAATTAAAACATTTTTACAATCTGGTACACAAATAAAAAACAAAGAATAAAATAATTTTACGGTAAACATATGTTAGAAATTTTTTTATTGTATTAATTTCAGGGATCACAGTTCGTCCCCATTTTTACCTAATTCCCTTTTATTACCCTTATTCCCCCCCCCCCTTTTTTTTAAAGAAAATTCCCTAAAGCACCTAAAATAAAACATTTTTCCCCCTTTTCCCCTAATTTTCAATAAGATTTTTTTAAATAATTTTTCAACAATAATACTTCAGACTACTTCACAATACTTCAAATATTTAAAAATACTTAAAACTACTTTAAAATACTTCAGGCTATTTCAGAATACTTCAAAATATTTTTTTTAAGAAAATGTAAAATACTTCAAAATATCTAAAAATACTTAAAAGTCTTTAAAATGTTTCAAAATACTTGAAACTATTTTAAAATACTTGAAACTGTTTTAAAATACTTCAGTTTACTTAAAAATATTCAAAAATACTTAAAACTACTTTAAAATACTTCAGACAACTTTAAAATACTTCAAAATATTTAAAAATACTTTAAATTAGGTACTTTAGAATAATGTAAAATATTTTCAAATACTTCCAAATACTTTAAATATTTAAAGACACTTAGAAATATTCAAAAACATTAAAAATGCATAAAAATATTTAAATATACTAAAAATTACTTTCAAAGACTTCAAAATATTTAAAGATACTTCAAAATAATTCAAAGTATTTAAAAATATTAGTATTTTAAGTATTTTTAAATACGTCTTTTAAAGTATCTTAAAGTACGATAAAAGATTTCAAGTATTTTGAATTATTTTAAAGTAATTTTAAGTAGATTTAAATATTTTTAAGCATTTTGAAGTGTTTTTCAATATTTTGAAGTATATTGAAGTGTTTTTAAAGATTTTAAAGTATTTTGAAATGTTTCCAAATATTTTGAAGTATTTTAAAATATTTTGAAGTATTTTAAAGCATTTTAAAGTAATTTTAAGTAAATTTAAATATTTTTAAGCATTTGTAAGTGCCTTTAAATATTTTGAAGTATTTCTAAGTGTTTTTAAAGATTTTAAAGTATTATAGTTTTTAAAATGTTTTAAAAAGATTTAAAATACTTCAAAAGTACTTCAAAATACTTCAAAATATTTAAAATTACTTCAAAATACTTAAAATGTTTTTAATATTTCAAATAATGACATTGAGTAATTTAAAATCTATAGAAAATTACTTTTGCAATAAATCTAAGATCATTAATTAAAAAACATTCATTTTTTGAAAAGTAATTCAAATTCTTACCTGTTCTTAAAAAATATTGAAAAATTAATTTTTTACATCCACACACGCACACCTGCAAAATATAATGGAGATTTTTCTATTTTCTCATTGAGATCATGGAAAACTCATTGAATGAAAGAAAACCAATTTTGTATTTTTAAATTAATAGCAAGAGATTAACTAACGTTTTTAAAATGTTTGAACATTACTATGTTATTCTTTTTTTTCTTTATTTCAAAATCCCCTTTTTACGGAAAAAATCCCCTTTTTTAAAATTGAAAATCCCCTTTTGCACCTAAAATTGAACGAAAAATCGACTGTGATCACTGTAATTTTCTTTGACTCGGATGCAATTTTATTTTACAATAATTTTTAAAAATATTATATTAAAACTATTTTTGTTTTTAAGATACGTTCACTACGAGGTGGACAGTCTTGCTCCCCATCATCACAAAGAGCAAAATCATGTATCACTGGAAGTGGACGCGAATGCGAGTTCAAGCGTTGAAACGAGTGCTTCAAATACAAATTCAAACTGTGCTACGGGGACAGAATTAACTCTTTATCCACCTCAATGGATCCAGTGTGATCTTCGATACCTAGACATGACGGTCCTGGGTAAATTTGCAGTGATAATGGCAGATCCACCCTGGGACATACACATGGAATTGCCTTATGGAACAATGTCGGACGACGAAATGCGACAGTTGGGTATTCCAGCTCTTCAAGACGAGGGTTTACTTTTTCTCTGGGTGACTGGAAGGGCAATGGAACTTGGCAGAGAATGTTTACAGCTCTGGGGATACGAAAGGGTTGACGAAATAATTTGGGTTAAAACAAATCAGTTGCAAAGAATAATTCGAACTGGAAGAACTGGGCATTGGTTGAATCATGGCAAAGAACATTGCTTGGTTGGAATGAAAGGAAATCCGAGAATTAATCGAGGATTGGATAGTGACGTTATCGTTGCGGAGGTAAGAGCTACGAGTCACAAACCGGATGAAATTTATGGCATAATAGAACGTATGAGTCCTGGAACAAGGAAAATTGAATTGTTTGGTCGACCGCACAATGTTCAACCTAATTGGATAACTCTTGGGAATCAAGTGAATGGTATTCATCTTATAGATCCGCAACTGATAAAAGCTTTTAAGAAACGATATCCTGATGGGAATTCTATGAAACCTTGTAAAGTTTAAATTTTCAATTTGACATTATAGTGAATATTTTAGTGTAATGTGTTTGTTTGTAAAAGTTTTATTTTGTAAAAGTATTACAAATTTTATAGTATTTAAAAGCTTAGATTAAAATATAAATTTTTATTGAAATGATAAAATCGTTTTAAAATTCCGTACAAAATTTATCTTAATTTATACGTTATTTGCAAGTAGGCACGAAATCTGACACTTATCTATAAAAGTAGAAAATTGATATATCGATATAAAAATAAGGAACTTTCGGTACGATTTTAAAAATGTTTTTCAATATAGTTTTAAAACTTTCAACTTTCGAAAATTTCAAAAGTACTTTTCAGTATTTTATATTTTTAAAAGTGTTTTTAGTATCTCGGTTACAGTTTTTCAGTTCTTTTAAAGTACATTTCGATTGTTTCACAATTGTTTTTCAGTTGATTGAAAGTACTTTTTCAGTTGATTGAAAGTACTTTTCAGTTGATTGAAAGTACTTTTCAATTGATTGAAAGTACTTTTTGGAAACATTGAAAGTACTTTTTGGAAATTTTAAAAGTACTTTTTAGTACAAAGTCTTTTTAAAAATACTGGCAAATTGCATACGTAGTTTCAATATATATTGTTACTCCTTACAATAATTAAAAATATTTTCCCTTCATACCTTTTTAAGATTTATCTTTTATTTGTTTACTTTACTTAGAGCAAAATTACTGTTTTAAGTAGACATTACGAAGCATCAATATTGAGCTTCGGTCTTAATAGATTCCTCCTGAGTGTGAAAGAAAAATTATTTTCTCGCGCTATCGATTTTGATCTTTTTTTTAAGTCAAACTTTTGGCAATCAGGATTATTTTCCTTTTCGGAAATGCTAGTTTCATTCTCCTTGGGAGAAAATGTAAAGACTCGTTTTAAAGAATCCATCCAATGTCTTTTTTGGTGCTCGTCATCGACGAATAATGAAAATTTACCCACTTTAAATCCTGGTAAAGTTGTCGAGCTCATGTCTGTACAAGTTTCTTTTTTGGAAACAATCGGAAAAAATAAATTGTACCTCCTTATGGATCTCCTCACGGGCCTCGTCAATACAAAACATGTATCAAACAAGAAACAATGGTATTTCTAAGAGAAAAAGTAAGAATTTTACAATTACTATTGATCTATTTTTGTTATACTAAATGTTTGAAAGATATTTTAAAGAGATTAGAATTACCATTCCACGGTCATCTTTGAGTTGTCCTTCGGTTAATAACTCTGCAGCGTTTTCAACGCATTTGTCAGGATCGAATTCAGCTCTTGGATTGATTTTTGTTTTAGCCAGTTTACATTCTGCATCTCCCATAGCTTTGTCAATCTGATTTAATAATTTTGATAAAATTTCTCGTGAGTCTTTTAAAGAAGTTTCATCCGGATGACCTGATGGAGTGTGTTTTAGAATCTCTTTCACTAAAAGTGGATATTTTACGACACGCGATCGAGGCACATCTAGATACGTCCATAAATCTACAGCATGTGATATTTCTAATTTCTTTTTAATAAATTCCTGGAAGCGTTTATTTGCGAGTTTCTTTGATTCCAGAAGATGTCTGGCCCACACTTGATTTCTACATCTTTCAACGTACAGAGTTTCCAACTGAGAAAACTGAAACAAATTTATTAATTTGCAGTGTAGATTGGTAAAAATGTTAAAGATTTTTGATTATTTTAATTGTTCAATTCGTTTATATAATGTGTTAATGTTTAATTAGAAATTTGTGTACCCAGTTCTCAATTGTTGGTCCGACAATATCAGTGAACCCGCACGAGTCTCGTAATTTAATCAAGCTGTCTCTTAGTTCACTGTGCAATTCGATAAAACTGTCAATGTTTCCGAAGAGTATGTCAAGCTCTGAGGTATTAAAGATATTAAGGGAGAGAAGGGGATCATAATATGACTCTCTCAGAGCTGAGAGATCATTTAGAAGAACATTTTCTCCGCAATATAATTCATAAATTGCCTCTTGTCTTTTTACTTCCCTACGACTTAAGGTAGAGTTTATATCTTTAAAACTTCCTTCTGCTACATCGGACATCCAACTACGAATTGCCACACTGCCTGCTAATTCATTACTGAAAAGCATAATTTTTAAAATTATCATTTCAAACCTCTGGATAATAAAATGTTTTCAGATACGTAAGAGACAATTTACTTCAAAATAAATAAAATGCAAATTACTACTGCAAGATTCTTTAGGATTTAAAATGCAATTTAAATTAGGATTAAAATTATAATAGGATTATTATTAATTATATTATATTATTAGGATTTAAATTATACATACTGTTTTGTCGTGGAATGTGTATCTACTTCTGTGCCAGCAAAAGATAAAAAAGAAGCGTCCAACTGATTATTACTAACTCTTTTACGCTTTTTTTCGGATCCAGAAACTGATGGTAGTGAAGCAAAAAATATGTTGCTAGCTACTTCAGTAATTCTTCGTCTTTTTTTCTTCCCACCAACAGAATCAATGGAAATGTCCATTGAACTAATACTGATTGCATCGCTTTTTGGTCGTTTTCTAGATCTCTGTAGTCATTAATTAAGAATTGTTAAATTGAAAACTGTTAAAATATTAATTTTTACTTCCTCGAGAGGAAGCTTTGTTTAATATATTTGAATTAGGAGATAAATAAAAAAAATATCGTGAAGAATAAATAAGAAATAAATAATAAAGGGTAAAATTAAACAATAAATAAAATACAAACAGAAGCAAAACAAAAACGGCGACTAAAGTACAATAAAAGTATGAGTAAAAGAAAAATTGATAATACATTAGAAAAACTTTAATTTAATTGTTCATTATTATGAAACGTTGTCATCGATAACTCACATTTACGATAAAAGGGAAAATAATATGTATAATTAAAAAATTTAATTTAGAGTTAGTTTTAATAGGTTATGTTTATAATCCCGTCACAGAGAATCCATTTTTATCAAAAAATACTTTTCTGTTCTAAAAAAGTAATTAATGTTGTCTCAAAAATAAACTACTAATTCACAAAAGAATTTAGTTACCAGCCAAAATCTCTTTTTTGGTTCCTGAAATTTTTCCAGAATTGACACGTCCGCGGTCTCATTCATTTTTGTTCCGAATTTTTCGGGAAATAAGTAAAAATTAATGTCTACAAACTATATACACATTTTGACATCTTTAGGCAATCAAGAAACACTCGCAAAGAGGTAAATATTGAGCTCAAAAACAAAAATAAATGTTGAGTTTTAATTGACATAAACAAAAGCCTACGAAAGCTTGCTTTTGTGTACCGGTAAATTTTAAATTGGCATTTTTTAGCAGATGTCAACATAAACAAAATAACATAGATAGGAAACTGTGAGAGAAATGGTTAAAGAGCAGGAGTAAAATTAAAAGATTAAACTGAAATTCGTAAATTATTTGTTAATAAATATACTGTTATTGAAAATTTAACACAATTTATTTACGTAAATTCTTGCGTAAATTAAATAAAACCATAGAAAACTACGAAATGCTTGTGTTGAAAGTTATAATTTAAATTTTAATCATTACCAGTCGTTATGAGGCTAACTTCATGTATGTGCATCGTAGTTTGTAGTTCAAGTAAAAGGGGGGGAATTTCCAACATGGAGACTGCACTGGACAAGAAATGTGGGCACTATAATGAAGTTTTAAGTTTCCATTAATGATAGCCATCTAGAACATCCCATCCCTGTAAAACCATTATGGCGCCAGAACTACTTGTGATTTAGTGTTAATTTATTCCACGTTTATCTTCTCTCTTATTTCCTTTAAAGTGTTTAGTGATTTTCTTTTCAATCTTTTTGGTTTCAATATCGAATTATTTCTTAACAAGTTGTGAAAGGAAATAAATTACAGATCGTACGCGAAATCGACAATACAGTACACTGTAAAAAAAGTCGATGTGATTTTACATCGTCACACGTTGGAAATAAATCGATTCACGTGTAAAGTAGTAATTTCACAACTTGTTATGTAGT
>WNHD01000088.1:72282-118526 GCA_011057455.1 Ganaspis sp. Gsp50
ACTACTACTTTACACGTGAATCGATTTATTTCCAACGTGTGACGATGTAAAATCACATCGACTTTTTTTACAGTGTAGATGAAGATAACGTTGTAGCACTTGCTTATTTCGATTCCTGCAAAGTTTTTGGAGATTTGTCTTCAATCTTTTGGCCACAATAACGAATTTATTTTATATCCCAAAGAGACAATTAAATATGAGATCCTCAGCCTTTCCTACATGAAAGAAAAATTAGAAGGTTTTGTCTTTTTGATAATGGCAAATTTTGGAAATTGGACGCCATTTTGATTTCAGAAGAGTACAAGTTGTTTGTTTGCACGGTTGGAGCTCATTGTTGTTTGTGATTGTTTGGCTGACCTTCATAAAAGTAAGTGCCCTTTTAATACATATTCTCTGTATAGTAGTTTTGTGTTTATTGTAAATTACAATAGTTGTTTGGCAACGAATATCGTAGCCATAATAATTTGACGAGTATCTATAAAATTAATAATTCTACTCCAAATGCAGTAGTAACTTAACCTTTAAAATACTTCAGCGTTGCTACATTTAATTTGATGCTAAATCGTCCTTTTCGCTATACTTTTTATGAAAATCAAAATAACTTAATAGGTCATAATGAAATACAGTGAATGTATATTAAAGTAGTTAGTATAGTTTTCAGAATATTAATGAAAAGCATTTTTGTAATGTAATTAAATCATTCTTCACAGCTGGCGTTCCCGATGAATAAAGATTATAATAATGGGAAAATTTGTACGAAATGTAGGATTATTTTGGAATTTAATCAACTGCCGGACTTAAAGTTACAATTTTAGCGAGTCTTTACTTCGATAAATTTCATATCTCTTTAAACGAGAATTAAAACGAATGAGAGGAAAAAATGCAGGTAAATATACGTTATTTTAATTCATGAAAAATCACTGAAGCCTTCACTGAAGCTTTTAATTAATTTTAGAATATGATTATCTCTTTTTATCAAGTAGATAGTAATTTTTATTTTTTTAATATTTGTAACAATTTCATTGAACAAAAAATCATTTTCAGGTTAACGAAGCTCTTTGTTGGAAAAGAAGCTGTTTGTTGATGCCTGGCTTGATGAATTTCGGACTGAGCCTACCACTCCTTACAATAGATTAATTTTTTACGATTTAAGAGTGAAAGTAAATTAAAAACATTTTTTCGCGAGTGCAATAGACCGCGATTTCGAATTGCCTTAAAATCGGTTGCGCTAGGGGAGTAAAAAAAGTTTCTTTTAATCCGTTCATAAAAGTTTTTCGGGAGTGTTAGAGTCCTCGTATTCAAAAAAATTAAAAATTGCATTTTAGAAGTTCATATACTTTAATTTGTTCTGTTTAAAAAATCTTTTTGTGTTCCGCGGGTGGCTTAATATGCATGTGTAGTTTTTTAAAGTGATTTTAATAGTAATCGTTCCAAGAAACAAGTTCATTGTAAGTTTATTTTATCAAACAATTAATAATTTACAAAATTTATTCAAAGTATGCTTAATTCAGAAAACTGATAATTATTCAATTACTGTATCTAAATAAATAAATTAATAATTATATAATATTAAATTATTATTAATAATAGATTTTTAATCATTATATAATATTAAATTATTATTAATAATAGATTGTTAATAATTATATAATATTAAATTATTATTAATAATAGATTGTTAATCATTATATAATATTAAATTATTATTAATAATAGATTGTTAATCATTATATAATATTAAATTATTAATAATAGATTGTTAATAATTATATAATATTAAATTATTATTAATAATAGATTGTTACTGATTTTTCGAATGATTTACAGACTAAAGGACATGAGGATCAAGAGAAAGGTGGCCCCAGCATAGTTTGTCTTTGCAGAAAAGAAGGGATCTTCCTGACCTTAACCGGAAATGCTGCCATCGTTCCGACGTGGGAATCCGCGATTGGTGAGTCGTTTTTATTTTTAAACAACATAGTGACACCATTGGTCTAAACATTCTTTTCGGTAAATTAAGTTTTGCCAATTTAAAAAAATGCAATAGCTTTTTTGAAGAAAATTAATCCGAAATATATTAATGAATGTACTCGCAAACAATTCATTAATCAATTTCGGATGATTTCAAATCAATAAAATAAAGTAGATTATTTTTGCTCATGTTAATTTACTGTAATATTAATATTAGAAATTTATACCATTGTCTTTTTTGTCTGATTATTTGATTTCATGTTACGTATTTTCAAGATCCATTTTCAAGATCGATTTTCAATTATCTAAACTTATAAATTATATTTTTCTGTTTCTCAGTTATCTTTTTTCAATCTTTAAGTTCTTAGAAAAATAAATTGAATAATTTTAATTCCATTTAAATTAAATTTCTTTTTCAATTTCGTGTTATGAATTAGAAATTAATTAATATTAGAAAAATTAGAAATTATTTAATGTTAATTAGAATTAGTCATTCTCAATTAAATTTAAAAATTTGTTTTGTTACTCTTATTTCCGTACAATTAGTAGATTTTCTTATTTAAACGAATTCAATTTTGTCAGGTCTAATTAATTAAATTCCTTTTCAGATTTTTGAGTTCAGGTGACGGATGCCTTCCGGAATGGCATCCCTAGTGTAGGCTTTTGCACCTGGGCGGTATGAGAGAGAATCGTGGAGTGAGTGTGTTGGTGTGATTTAAATTTAGGGCTTTTAAATATAGCGTCAGGTAGGCAGTTTTGTTTTGGTGTGTTGAGACTTATTAGGGATTTTTAAATATAGGTGCAGGTAGGGTATAGTGAGGTCAATGACACAAATTATATTTGTGTTCATTTGCACTGATTTGTATAAAATTTGTGCTGATTTGCATAAAATTTGTGCCGATTTGCAAAAAATGTGTGCCGAGTTGCAAAAAATTTGCGCTGGTTTGTATAAAATTTATGCATGCTTTTCAAATTTTAAAAAAGTCGCTATGTTGTTTACTCATATTTTTTCTCAATTTGCTTTTGTAATCCTGTGCAAATTTAATACTGCTGTATTTATTTTCAGAAAGCATCTTGGTGAGAACAAATTTTCTTTCTTATACATATTAAAATTTAATTATTTTATTTTTATCTTTTGTAGTTATTTATGTGATATGGTTTCATGTACTTAAATTATAAAATAATTCAAATTTAATATTCTATCTTTGTACTTTTATATATTTTTTTGTTTTTTGTTTTTTTTTTTGAAAATCATTTGAACATTTTTACGAATTTTTACGATTTTATAAAATGATAGTAAATATTAAATACAACCCTTCTATTTTAGAAATGAATTTAAATTAAGTTTTTTTTATGATGTTAATTATTATTACTACAAATGTTTTACTATAATTTAACATTATTTAGATTAACTTATTAAATATTTATGTCCTCTCCCCATTTAATGGAGATTCTATTAAAACTCTTCATTAATTGTTAATTATAATTATTGACTGAGACTAATAAGATTGCATTTTTCATTATCTTTCTTTACGAAATAATACGCGTTTTTACATTTTATTTTAAGTTTTTATTAGTGTGTTTGTGTATGCGTTTATAAAGTTTAAGTGATAAATTATTAGTGAAGCATATGAATATAAATGCACAATTATGTTTTGGTAAGTACACTCATCTCTATTTATAAGAAGTAAAACCTTTTATATAAGTAACTATAACCTTTTTATTATAGTTTTTTGTTTCCTTCTTGCACTATTGCACGGGTTAAAAAAGAACAAAACATTAAAATAGCTCTATTGACCTTTTCATTTCAATCTTTTGTCCTTTTCTTGTGCGTACAATGACTCATGAATAGACCTTTTCATCTCATTATTTCTGTCTTCTTCTAATTAATGCGTTACTAATGAGCTGGAAAAAGATAGAAGAACGAAAATGAAAAGGTCTATTAGAAGCTATGATTAGAAGAAAACAAAGAAATAAATTGAAAAGGTTGTCTATTAGAGGAGAGAAATAGATTTGACCAATTAGATTTTAGTCTCCAGCGGCAAGTCGAATGTTATTGGTCCAATCTACTATAATCCCCTAATGCCCCGCATGTGAATTTACCTTAATGCATTACGTGTTAAATTTTTGTACTTCCCCCCTTTCTGTAATAAATTTTTTCTTCTTGCAGGATAGACATGTGGATTGACCTTTAAAACATCAGCTGTTTATGGTCACGTGACCTCTGTTTTCATTAAACATGGCAGATGTTTGACTATGGAACTGACAAGAAGTTTTGTTGAAAAAATAAGGATTAATAGTGATTTTTATCAATTTGATGAGCATATGAAATAAATTATTATTTAAAAATGCCGGTGGATATTAATCGATTAACAGAAGGATGGCTAGAACTCGAAAGTGATCCAGGTAAAACATTATTTTGATTTTGACATTTATATTGCCTTGACTTCTCTTGTTGTTCACATATTGATTACTAGTTGTTATAAACATCTTAGATTTTCAATTTTCACTGTTTCGTAAATTCTCTGTCGTTATGTATATAAAATTTGAATTGCAGTATTTTTTGCAAAAGGATGCAATTTTTTTTTAAAAAGTAGTATAGAGGTTTAATTTTATTAAAACACAATTGTATAAAGAAATGTTGCGCAGTTTTGGGTTAATTTACGTACTTACAGTTTTTCATTGGTATTTTTATGTTTGATGAAAGTAAAGATGTTTTCAACAATATAGAATTCTGAAAAGATGGTTGCATTTCGCCAAAATGTTTATTATTTTAGGAATAAATTTTAATTTTGTTTAATTTGCGAATACATTTTAATTTTGTTTAATATACGAATAAATATTGCTTAACATATGAATAAATTTGGTTTAATAAACAATTACATTTAAATTTTGTTTAATTTACGAATAAATTTTAATTTTGTTTAATTTGCGAATACATTTTAATTTTGTTTAATGTACGAATAAATATTGTTTAACATACGAATAAATTTTGTTTAATATACGAATAAACTTAAATTTTGTTTAATGTACGAATAAATATTGTTTAACATACGAATAAATTTTGTTTAACATACAAATACATTTAAATTTTGTTTAATGTACGAGTAAATATTGTCTAATATACGAATAAATTTTATTTAATGTACGAATGTACATAAATTTATCTTTGATATTTTTTATTTATTACAGGTCTCTTTACTCTTCTATTGGAAGATTTTGGCGTGAAAGGAGTTCAAGTTGAAGAAATTTATGATCTTCAAAAGTCATTAGAAGGTCCTGTTTATGGATTTATTTTTCTCTTTCGTTGGATCGAAGAGCGACGATCGCGTCGAAAAATTGTGGAACAAGACGAGAGTTTTGTTAAAGATGAAGATATTGTTAACAATATCTTTTTTGCGCAGCAGGTAAAATTAAAAGAAATAAATTTTTCTATTGCCAAATTTGGGTATTTAAATAATTATACTACTTAAATGAATGGAGCATTCTATTTCAAACATATTCAACGTCCGTAAATTTCTTTTTCACATTTTAATATATCCCAGTTCAATATTTCAATATTTAATTTATAAAAAAAAATAAAAAATATTAAAATTTAATAAATATTTATTCAATATTTATGAAATAAAATGAAATCTAAATTTTTTGTCTACAAAATGTTTTCTACAAAATTTCCAAAGAAATAGTGCGTTAAGATTTCAAGCTGCTAAGTTTTTAAATATTAAATACTCGTTGAAATAAAACCTATTTGATAGAAATTAATAATTCTTTTTGATAAAAAATTGGGATCCAAAACTTGTTTTTCTTATTCTATAATTAATATAATATAATAAAATATTAATATAATAAAATATTTTTATAATAAAATATTTTCTTAAAATTTCCAGGTCGTTCCAAACAGTTGCGCAACTCACGCCCTACTTTCTGTGTTGTTAAATTGTCCAAGTATACATTTAGGCACGACACTGTCGCGATTAAAAATGCACACATCCGGTATGTGTCCCGAAAATAAGGGCTGGGCAATTGGAAATACACCAGAATTAGCGTGCGCTCATAATTCTCACGCAATGCCTCAAGCTAAAAGACGCCAAGATAAAAATACCGGTGTTTCGACTGGTCGATTTACCGGTGAAGCCTTTCATTTTGTCAGTTATGTTCCCATAAATGGTAGATTGTTTGAATTGGACGGATTGAAGCCATATCCAATGGATCACGGCCCGTGGAAAGAGGATGAAGAGTGGACGGAGCAATTTAGACGCGTGATAACAGATAGATTAGGAATGGCAACTGGAGAACAATTGCAGGACATCAGATTTAATTTAATGGCAGTCGTGCCCGATCGTAGACTAGCGATTTCTCATAAATTGACAATGCTGAAAACCAATCGGCAAATTGTGCTTGAAGCTTTACAGCAGCTTGTCAAATTGAGCCATCCAGATAGTGAGAAAGCTTCGACAAATTCAGAAAAAGCAGAGAAAGTCACTGAAAAGAAGGTCAAGTTTGAGGGGGAGATTGTTATTACTAAAAGTGAGATTGACACGACTATTCCGACTATTAGTGTCGAGCATTGCAATAATTATGGTAATGCTCATGAAGAAACGACAATTGTTGCTACCACGAAAACTGAATCAGGGTACAGTGAATTACTCACAGTTTTATAAGAATTTTTATTAATTTTTTTTTTTTATTTTATTAAAATGAATAGTATTTTAATTTTGGATGTTATTTTATTATTTTTCTAATTTTGGATATAGTTTTTTAATCTTGAATACAACTCTAAAATACTTTTTTAATGTTGGATAGAATTTTTAATCTTAGATATGCTTTTTTAATCTTGGATTTGCTTTTTTAATCTTGGATATAATTCTTAATTATGAATATGCTTTTTTATTCTTGGATATATTTTTTATTGTTGGATATACTCGCGCACTTTTAAATACAGTTATTTATTTTTCAAAACATTTTTTTTAAAAAACCTTTTTTTAAATACATTTTTTTAAATACACGTTTTTACTTTTTAAATACACTTTTTTTTAAATATACATTTTTATATTTAAATATACTTTATTTTTGAATTTTATTTTTGCAAATACTTTATTTTTATAAATACTTTATTTTTCTAAATACTTTATTTTTCTAAATATTTTATTTTTATAAATATTTTATTTTTATAAATACTTTATTTTTATAAATATTTTATTTTTATAAATACTTTATTTTTGCAAATACTTTATTTTTATAAATATTTTATTTTTGCAAATACTTTATTTTTATAAATATTTTATTTTTATAAATACTTTATTATTATAAATACTTTATTTTCATAAATAATATATATTTTCTAAACAATTTTTAAAAAATCATTGTTTTTAGAAATACTTTATTTTTAGATATATACTTTATTTTTAATCTACATTATTATTTTACAGAGGTATTGAAAAAGTAGTGATGTGTGCTTTAGATTATGCAACCCCTCTTCAAATTCAAACGTCTCCTGCTCATAGTTCCTCAAGTACAGACACTTCTTCGGAAATCGGATCAGCTTTTAATTCACCTACTCAAGGTAAAAACTCGCCTATGAAAAACCAAAGCCTTTAAATATTTTGTATTCACTTTCATAAGTACTTTTAACTTTTCAAACTTATTTTAACTTACTTAAAACTTCAATCTGTCTCTATGAGTTCGCATTTACGAAAATCAGGGCCAATTTTTTAATCCGCGAATCGACTTTTTCATTAAAAATTAAAAATAAAAATATTAGGTAATTAAATTGTATTAGCATTTTTATAAATTAGATATATATCAATGTTCGATCCGCGAATCGGCTTTTTCATTAAAAATTAAAAATGAAGATAATTAAATTGTATTAGTGTTTTTATAAATTAGATAAATATCAATTAATAATAATTTTTTGTTTCACAATAATTTAATGTGAATCAATTTAATAACCAATGTTTAATATTGAAAATAGTAATCAACTTTTATTTATTACAATAAATACAATTTTTGTTTGAATACAAATTACAAGTAGGAAATAATTTTATCTTTCCGAAAGTCTTTTCGTGCACAATCGCTTTCTGGTACAAATCTTTTTCTCAGCGCAAAATATTCGATTTTTTGGACACATCATTCTAACAAATGATAAATTTGTGGTCTTTTCATTGTCGTAGTAACATAAATAGTAATGGGAGGGTGAATTTTGGTCAGCAAATTTGCCCGTTGTTTTGCATAAATTGTTTTTAAATAAATTTTTATTCGGTGCATTTTGAAAATTTGTCGGGAATTCTTTCATTCTGCATAAAGTGTACGTTTGAGCGTCACAAAGTTTTGTTTTTTTATTGAAAGCAGTACGAGACGGGCAAGAAAATTCCTGTAGAGTAGCAAATTTTGCATCGCACGTGTAATATTTTGTACAATTATTGTTATCAGGCAGGCGAATTTCAGAAGAACAAGGTATAATATTCGTTGACTCGAGTTTCAATTGATCTTTCAAAAATTCGTATCTTTCAATCGTAAGGTACTGCTTTTCGCCTAGAAAGTTTTTTATTTCAATTATACTCTGATTATTTACTGGTTGATTGAAACTGTAGGTTACTGGTTCTGTTTTAATTTCTGACATTGTATCTTCAAATGTTTCATAACTTGTTCTGTTTCTGTTTCTTTTTGTTTTAATTTCTTTCTTTGCTTTTTTTTCGTTTGTATTTTCTTCGATTGTACTTTCTTCATTTATATTTCCTTCGTTTGTATTTTTTTTCTTCACTTTTGTGTTTTTTTCGTTTGTGTTTTTTTCGTTTGCGTTTTCTTCGTTTGCGTTTTCTTCGTTTGTGTTTTCTTCGTTATTTTCTTTGTTTGCTTTTACTTCGTTTTTTCTTTCTTTCTTCTTCATTTCTTGATTCTCCACGGCAAAATTATTTCTAATTATGTAATTCGTCACGAAATTATTGGATAAAATGTTCTCTCTATTCTCTGAATTTTTAGCATTGGATTCAGATAATCTAGAATTTTGTAAAGTGTCATCAAGTAGACTTTTCATGGTCTGGTATATCAGTAGATTAGTGACAATTTGACCGAACCATATTACGTTGTTGACAACTGTTTTATTTTCCACTTGCGGAAGAATAGTTTGTTTGATGATTATTGTATCCGTAGAATTTTCTAATTTATTAACGAGGCTTTTATTTGCATCAAATTCCTGATTTGATAAATGTGTTGTTGGATTTATTTCTTTAGTGGAAAATGTGTCTAGAGAATAAAAGGAATCCACTGTTTCACTGAAATCTAGAGCTTCTGAACTGTAGTCGGAATAACTTGTCACTGATTCTTCTTTTTTTATCACAGTGGCTTCAGTTTGCGTGCCACAAACCCAAGTGTCGCTTGGAAGAACGCATAATCCCAAATATGACTCGAACATCTGAAAACAAAGTTTATTATGGTAAAATTTGGAATATAAAAAAATGGATATTTTTATTATTATTTATTTGTTTAAATATATAATACCCATTTTGTATTATCAATAATTAATTCATTATTTCATTATCATTATTGTCATCTTATAGTTATTAACCACGTTGAAGTTCACAACGTTTTTATCAACGATTTAAACTAAAAACATTTTTCTATTTATTTTTTCTTTCCAATTTTTATCTCAAAAGGTTTTTTAAAAGGTATTTTATTTAACAAATTTTGTTAAAAAATATTTTAGGGAATAATTTTTATAATATTCCGCTTGGTGACATAATTATTCATTTTTTTAATCGTTGACAAAACGTTGCGGACTTTTGCCAGGTTAATTATTACTATTATTATTATTATTATTATTATTATTATTATTATTATCTTTATTATTATTGCTTCCTCATATTGTTTTCGAGAAAATTTTCAAAATCGTAGTTTCGACTTCGAATTATTATTATTATTTGTATATGTTTATTATTATTATTTTTTTTACATTTTTTTGTAGAGAGAAAATGCATTATTATTATTATTATTATTTTTTTTTTTTTTACAAAACAAGTTTTGGAGAGGAAAAATGCATTATAATTATTATTATTATTTAAACAGACAACGTTATTTCTTTTATTTTTTTCTTAAACTCTACAAGTATTAATTATTTAAATAATAATTATAATAAAACAGAAATTTCAAAAATTAAATAAATTAAATTTCAATTTTAAATAATCCTACCAATCCTTGGGAGCATTTTGATGGCGTCCAGACATAACCACCCGAAGGCAAATTAACGCAATTGTAGAATAAAGTACAATTTGTAGGATGAGGTTTTCTTGTTTCTGGACATCTTGAGGCTGCTGTGCTCATAATAATAATAATAATGTTAAAAAAATCAGAAAAATGAACTTTTTGAAACATTGTGCGTTAGGGAAGATAGTCTACATTCAACTGAAGTTTCAAGTTTTGCTAATTTTCTTTATATACTTTTCACAAGTTCTTTCAAGAAGCATTTCTATTTACACTAGTTTAGTATTTCATTATTGACACCCACTTACAGTTATTTTAACCTCTTTTTAAAAGAGAACAATTAGTCAGTAGAGCTTTTACTTTTGCGAGAAAAAGGAAATGAATATTTTTATTTTTTTTGCAGCTTGGGGCTGGAACTCCGGGCAAAGTAGTCCAACTTCTACTAAAGATTTCAAAAAATTCGTTGTCATTCGAGTAGCTGGGGATGAAAAAAATGAAGCCGGCCTGAGTAAGTATAATTTTTTAATAAATGTTAATTTTGAGGTTTTCTTTACGTTTTTTAAAAGTTTTTTTAAGTTGCTTTTTGTATCTTTGTTATCTCACATAGTTTTGAGATTTATTTATTTATTTACATGAACATGGGAATTTTACATTCCCGTTTACATAATAAACGGAAATGTAATTTACATAATAAATGGGAATGTAATTTTAGTCTTGTTTTTTATTTTATTTTATTTTATTTTTACTTTATTTTAAAAACCTTTATACAAAAAAGTTTTTTAGTTTTGAATTGTAATTAATTTCTTAAATTTTATTTCACAGGTCGCTCTTTGGGCAATATAAACATTAATGGAAAAAGATTAGTTTCTGACAGCGGCCATTTGCACAAAAAAGTGTGTTTATCAGGAGAAGTTAGAATACCTCATGCTAGGGTTAAAACTAGTAACGGCGACACGGTCGTTGAGGAAAAAAAAGTGGAAAAAATTGATCCAAAACTCTGCTCCAAATATCCTGAACTTTTCGAGCCGCACACTTTTGCACCTAAAGATCTTCTTGCTCTGCTTAAGAATCTCGAACACGAAATTTCCATTTGCGAAACTAGCTTAAGAGATGAAAATGATAAACGAAATAAGTACAAGGTATTTGTTTTATAGTAACAGGAAGCAGTTATCAGTGTGTTTTATAGAATCAGAAAAAAGGCATCAATATTTTTATTTTATGCCAAATTCTTTGTTTCTGCGCAGAGCATTTTGCAAACTAAATTTTTTTTATTGTCTACAAAATTTAATTATTTGAAATTATTTTTGCGTATTTCAACACTGTTTAAAGTGCTTATATTTTTACTTAAAAAAATTTATAAATGCATAAAATGTATTAAGATATATATATTTTTTATTTAAATATTATTAAATTATTTATGTGTTAATTTATTTATGTGTTAATTTATTTATGTATTAATTTATTTATGTATTAATTTATGTATTAATTTACTTATGTTTTAATTTATTTATGTATTAATTAATTTATTTATTTATTTTGTTTTGTTTTTTAAATATATCAATTGCTGAGTAAAGATTGTATTTATTAATAAATTCATTTGTCTTTTTAGATTGACGATTGCAGAAGAACCCACAATTATGATGAATTCATTTGTACATTTCTTTCAATGTTAGCTCAACAAGGAAAACTTGCAGAACTTGTTCAACAACATTTAACGTTGAAAAAACACACATCTGTGTCTGTTAATCGAGTTCACAGGTTTGAAATCCATTACTTGGGTTTTTTTTAAATTTTAATTTAATTGTAGTTATTTAAGAAAATAAATTAATTAATTGTAGTTATTATTATATTAAATATTTTATTAAGCATTTTATTAAATATTTTATTAATCACTTTATTAAATATTTTATTAAGCACTTTATTAAACACAAATTAAAACGAATAATTAAAATGTAAAATTATTGCAATTGCAGATCATCCAAGAAAACAGAAACTCGGCCAAATTCGTCTCGAAGACGACGTGGAAGGACCAAATGCAAAAAGCGAAAATAAACAACAGGTGGATATTTTGATTTTGTTTTATTGTACAAGAATTCTGTGGAAAAAGACTTTTATTTAATTTTCGACAAAGCTTTACGTGGACCGTATTTGCTTAACGTACCCAGTGACAACATACATTTTTTTATACCTAGATGTAAATTATACTTTATTGTCGTCAAATACTTTAAAAACTTTCCCATTGATATTTATAAGTGATTAAGATTTTTATTACAAGTACTTTTTACTTTTGATCCCAGTTTGCCAACATGAAGATAGTTGAAAATTTTATCAATCTACAAATAAACTATTATCTTAAGCTTTTTTCTAATTTAAGTATTTTACTGTAAAACGTGTTTCAATTAGGTACTAAATTATATTTCCAGTTATAAAATATGAGAGTATTAAAGGCAAAAGAATAAATTGCGACATTTTGTCTTATTGTGGAACAAAAGGTTTTCGTTTTCTTTTCAAGAATTTTGTTACTTAACCAATTAATCTTTTTTTCGAAAATCTTTTTCTATCTTTTTTCTATTTTTTTTTCTATTTTTGTTCTATTTTTGTTCTATCTTTTTCTATTTTTTTTCTATTTTTTTCTATTTTTTTCTATCTTTTTTCTATCTTTTCTCTATCTTTTTTCTATTTTCTTCTATCTTTTTTCTATCTTTTCTCTATCTTTTTTCTATCTTTTCTCTATTTTTTCTCTATCTTTTTTCTATCTTTTTTCTATCTTTTCTCTATTTGTTTTTTCTATCCTTTTTTTCTATCTCTTTTTTCTTTTTTCAAATTGTTATTCAATTGATTTATAATATTTAATTTATGACAAGAAAATTTCTTTTTTATATCTTTTGAATCGTTTGGAGTAAAAGAATTTTTTTTAAACAAAAAGAGGAAAAAGGTTTAAACGTAATTAAAAAATCATCATCTATTGTGAAAAACATTGAAAATATTTATTTCAATATCCATATCGTACATGAACAATACACACTGCGAATATATTCCTTAAATCTAAACCCTGGGGGGTATAAAATCGAATGTACATTTGGAATCGAGAAAATTCAGACACGGCAAACATCTTATTTTTTTTTTTTAATTGAATAGAAATAGGAACTATTTTCAAACATCTAACTGTCTCACTGTTTACATATTTCTTTTTAAAAATTTTGAATAAAAGATGTGAAGATTTCTTTTAATTTGATAATTAACGATTTTTAATTTACAAAAGATAATTTTGCTTCCTCATAGGGAAGCATTGTTTTTTTTAATGTATTTTAAAAAATGTTGACGTTTCTATAAATTTTAAGATTTTTACAAATGTCAACGTTTATTAAAACGCAAACATTTTTACAACATTGTGAGGAACAAATGCAAAACTATTTTACTAATAAATTGGCCAAGCTAGAATTTGTTAAAGATAGAGGCACTTTTTCCATTTTTCTTTACATTTATCAGAAAAGTGGAATTTTGTCGGTAATAAAATATTTAACATTCAGCTCTCTTAGTTAATTTCTTTTTATTCTACACGTGAGATTTAATGGAAGAGGATATAAAATCAAAGTAAAAAAATCTTCAAACCAATTTTTTTTTAAACTTTTTTTTTGTGTTTACTTATAAATGTAATCAAATTAATCTTTATACATATCAACATCTGGTAAAAATATTCTAATTGATTCATTATTGGAAATTCCTGTATTAAAAAGTTCTTTACACGTTGGATGACTTACAATCCTGCTTGTCGATTTTCTCAACTCGCAGTTAATATACACTTAGTGTGTCTGTACGTATGTACAAATCGAGCGGACTATATGTATATATAATATTTATTTATTTCTTTATTTATATAAAAACAAACGAGGAAGGAGAAAATGCGAGATCCTTCCGCATGTAACATCGATAATAATAAACAGTCTTGTGTTGGGCTTGATAGGGCTGATCTTGACTTATGGAAAGATTATCTTATTAAATCTTAATTATCTTCAGATCAACGAGCGCCGCAGATTCGATTCTTTTAGCGCTTGTCAATTAAATTGAAGATTCCTGACAAAAATCACCCTTTGTATTTCTCTCTGAGCTTGAATTATTTTTTTTGTTTTTTGTTTTTGCTTTTTATCGTTAGTTCTATCGCAGTAGTACCAATTGTGTGTTTGCTGGTCATCATGATCATCCCTAATCATCGACACAGACGCTCCTTTCTTAAACGTAGACAATTAATAAATAATTCGAGTTATTCGCTATGATTAGGTCAATTAGTGTTACATCGTACAATTTAATCGAAACAAGTTTTCGTATCACATATAATACATATTGGGATTAACCAAATTTATCAGGTCGCTATGCAGACGTAAAAGCCTTGAAAATATACCTTCTCTTATTTTCCCTTTCGTTAATTATTTTATCTGGATTTTATCAAATTTTTTGGATTAAATTAATACGTACTGATTGCCAGAAAACAATGTTTTATTAATTTAATTCATTTTTCATTAATTTATGTTTCGTTAATTTTATTTGTGTTTCATTTCATTTATTTGTTTTTGCAGTTTTGTTTATTTCAGCAATTTTTTTTTTTTAGCAATTTTGTTTTTTTTTTAGCAATTTTGTTTTTTTTTTTAGCAATTTTGTTTTTTTTTTAGCAATTTTGTTTATTTCTTTTAGCAACTTTGTTTATTTCTTTTAGCAATTTTGTCTATTTCTTTTATGAATATCATTTATTTCTTTTATCAATTTTTTGTTTTAGCAATTTTGTCTATCTTTTATGAATTTCATTTATTTCTTTTATCAATTTCATTATTTCTTTTGCCATTTTCATTTACTTGTAATTATAGTTTGCATTTATTTGTTTCATTATTGTACTTGCTTTTCAAATTTTGTTTTATAATTCTACTGGTTTTTTTTTAAATAATTTGTTTCTTTGACTAATTTTACTAATCGAGATAAAATATTTAACGAATGTTGTTTGAATCGATTAAAAAATGCTGAGGAAGCAATATTGGAGTCGTTGAAAGTACAGTATCTTTTTACAAGTTTATTTTTAATAAGCGCTTTACACTTTCAATTCTATTCTCATTATCCAAAAATACATTAATTTGAAAAAATATATATGTATATTTATATGTATTGTATATGCGTGGGTGTATATATATAGATCATTTGTGTAAGTGCTCTACGAGTAATACATTTACTTGTTTTAATACTTCTGACAATAACTTGAGTTTGATACTTGTAATTTTTCACGACTTTTAATCTTAAGTTATTAACTCGAAGTCTCAGAAAAACGAAAAAATACCCAAATTTCCATATTTTTGCACAAAATTGCATTCACTTTTTCTTGAGAACAAGTTTTTAGAAGTAAATGTTATTTTACTTGAGAACAAGTTCTTAGAAGTAAATGTTATTTTACTTGGAAACTCATTTTAAATACTTTTTTTTTACACTGCAGACTTCAGTTTTGTTCTTAAGTTGACAAATTTATCGTTGCCTTTCTAACGAAAGAGATTTTCATTTTTTTTTTAATTGCTTTTTATCTGCAGGGAGGGATTTAAGTAGCCGTTTATTCAATGATATAGTGGCCAATAAAGTCCACTTTTTTGTACTTGGTGAATAAAGGTACTTTCATTTACGTTGGAAAATAAAATCTACTTTATTCACCTCGGACAAAAGTGTACTTTATTCACCTAGAGCAAAAAAACGTAATTTATTCATCTCGGACAAAAAGCGTACTTTATTCACCTAGGGCAAAAAACGTAGTTTATTCACCTCGGGCAATAAAATGTACATTTATCACCTCTGGCAAATAAACGTAGTTTATTCACCTCGGGTAATAAAATGTACTTTTATCACCTTGGTCAATAAAATGTATTTTTATCACCTAGTGCAATAAAATGTACTGTATTCTCTTAGTGCAATAAAGTGTACTTTATTCGCTTAGTGCAATAAAGTGTACTTTATTCGCTTAGTGCAATAAAATGTACTTTATTCACTTAGTGCAATAAAGTGTACTTTATTTACTTAGTGCAATAAAGTGTACTTTATTCTCCTCGTGCAACAAAGTGAACTTTATTATCCTCGGGCAACAACATGTACTTTATTGCTCTAACAATAAGTAAAATATTTCCTCTATGAGAAAGTAATTATTAATTTTTGCTTAAAGTAATAAATTGTAAATTATAGTTTGCTATACAAAAATGAAGTAAATCGTACACAAATTTTCTAATCCATCAAAAAGTTTTAAGTTTAACTAGTTTTTGTTTTCATTTCACAAATATCAAATAATATAACGGCAAACTTAAATCTCCCGTTGGAAAATACGTAGAGTAATGAAATTTTGACTTTGAAAATACAAGTTTTTGCTGAATAATTAATTTTGATAGAAATTAATTTTCATAGTAATTTATTTTGATAGAAATTAATTTTCATAATAATTTATTTTGATAGAAATTAATTTTGACAGAAATTAATTTTGATAGAAATCTAATTTTGATAGTAATTAAATTTGTTAGAAATTAATTTTGAGAGAAATGAATGTTGACAAATGGACTTAATGAAAAAAGCATTTGAGGATTTTCTACTGTGGCTATTTAAATGAACAGAGCGACGATTGATGTTAAATTTTGTAGTTAAACGTGTAAACGAAGAACAGACAAGACACGACAGAAAGGAGAGATAGTATTATCGCTTTAAGATTAAATATGATACTCAATGAAGGCTGACTCTGCTCAAGAGAGTGTCACTTGATTAGCAGAGTCGAATAAAATGTTTAGGATACCTGGCGGTGATGTGATAGCCGGTTGCGCGACCCAGTCTTAAATGATTAGTCGAGAATATCTTAGACCAGCTATAACGCGCTTTAATCTAACAGCCCGCAATCACAGTCGTAGAAAAACATGAAACTTTCAACAAATGTACAACAACTACGACTCTGAAGACGTTGCTTAACAGAACTTGACAATTCTGAAGCAGCTCACGCATTCGATGCTGATAACGATATTAATAATAAACATGACGATATCTTATAATTACAGAATATAATTTACTTAGACGTTAAAAGTCACATGGTCTTAAAAGCTAATTACGAAATCTGTAAAGCGGTCATCAGCCTGAACCGCAAATCTACAACGAACGAGAATGACTCAAAGTCTTACATCATTCGTGCCGATAGTCTCTGGATCCCTCCAAGCCGAGTTTCTCATCAAATGTCCAGCCACAAGCGTATAATACTCTTCTTTTTTTACATCCTCATCTACAATGTTTTTGCCTCCTCGAGAGGAAACTTTGTTTCTTATTATGCGTTTATTCCCCTGCTTCCCAACAAAAAGAATCAAGAAAGCTTCGGAATTCATCACAGTTGTAAAGACTCGATCGGGAATTTCAGTCTACCCTGCCCGAAGGAAATCCTGAGCATCACGTTCAAGGAGGTAATGCCTCGTTAGAGGTGCATCTTTGGATTAGCTCTTGCGAAGTGACGCACACAATTCTTTCCAAAAGATTCACTGCAATCGTGAATCATGGGCCGAGTTCAAGGGCCCGCAATCTGAGCACTGACAATGCCCGCTGTCGTCGTCGTCGTCGTAGCACTCACCTGCGGCACCACCAGATTTTCACCGCCCTTTCCCAGACGAAGGATCGACTGTAGGGAAGCTACCTCCGATGCCAAACGATCCAGCCTGCTCTTTACTTCCCTCTCGTTTTCTGGCACCGTCGGAACATTCGGGGTCCACTCTGCTCCCAGAGAAATGCCAGAGTCCCTCTCGTCACTCGAGCCCTCATTGTCCCAAGGTGGAGACGCTCTCGGTCCGGGTTCTTGTTTGATTCCCTGCAACGCCAGAAGGGCACTGGCTGCGTCCTTATCGCCGATACGAGACTTGTGCCTCAGCTTGTGAGGTAGACAGTTGTTTGCGCCGGACATGTTCTGGGGCACTGTCAAGGGGGAGCTCTCGTCACCACTTCCGGATGAGAGCTCGAAAGGTGATTGGGCTCTGCGACCCCGCGAGAGGTTGAGTGCACTGGAGGTGTCAAAATGGGTGGCTGGGTGCGTACTGTAAGGATACTGGAAGCTCTCGGTCTCGGGGTAGGCGGTTGCTTCGGGAACGTAGAGCTGAGCTGGTGACCTGGGTGACCTCGCGCCACTCACTGGTTGGTGGATGACGGAGGTGTGGACTGGACTTGGTGTCCTGGTGTAAAGAAGAGTCGTTGAGGTTGATAATTTTCGTTTTATGAGAGGTGGTTCACTTGGCAGGGCCGCTAACACGTGCTCCGTACTGATGACATTCTCGCCACAAATTCCAAACTTGTCACGAATCGCGTCCAATTGGGCCTTGAGGATGTGGTTCTCTTTGCTCAATTCCATGACTCTTTGCTCGAGAACCATGTCATTGAAGCGCCTCTTTTCTCGCGATCTTTTTGCCGCTTCGTTGTTGCGTCTGCGCCTGTCCCAGTAGCTGTCGTCCTTTTTGTTGTCGGGGATGAATTCGCGTTGTTTGCGTTGCGAGAAGAGTTCTTTGCGGATGTCGAAATTTGGAGAGTAGTTGTCTGGGTGGGTGTTTTGGGGGTCGTGGTGCTGATGCTGGTGCTGGGGAAGGTGCTGCATCGGCTGCTGAGAATGAAGAGATTGCTGCTGCTGTTGCTGCTGCTGAAGAGATGGAGACGTACCGTGGTGAGGGTGCGTCATTGGTGGAAGAGGTCCATGACCGTCGTGGCCATGTCCACCGTGACCTGCGTGTGTTATTGAGTGGGTAGTAGGCATGTTGCTGTTCAAGTACGCTATCTCACCATTGATGGGCGATCCACTCTGGCGGGCGACAAAATCTGCCACCATAATTTGCCTTCTTAGAACATCTGTAACAGACAGGAAAAGCGGATGTTAAAATTTGCCATTAATAGCTGCTTTTGTGTATATTATATAGGTACATATAGTATTTAGAAGTCACTTTGCATTTCGTGTTGTTTTATTCCGAATCGAATAAGAAAAAGAAAATGCACACAAAATTTCAGGAACGCAGTCAATTTTTCAAAAATGTGAAAAATGATTTTTTGTGTAAATTTTGCAGTTATGTACAATTTTTGAAAATTCATGTTGATCCTGGCAAGTGTCAAAAACGTTATAATACTCAAATTGGGGTGCTTTTTCTGGGGAATCTAATGGTACAAACAGATTGCCAAACAAATTTCAGGAACCCAGTCAAATTAGTTGATGAATCCGAGATAATTTCTTGTAATATACACATTGATGCAAATTTTATTAAAAAACTAATTGATACAGAAAAGTGTAGTGATTAGGAGTTACTTTTGAATTCGTGTTCTTTTATTCCGAATCGAATAAAAAAAAGAAAATGCACACAAAATTTCAGGAACGCAGTCAATTTTCCAAAAATGTGAAAAATGATTTTTTGTGTAAATTTTGCAGTTATGTACAATTTTTGAAAATTCATGTTGACCCTCGCAAGTAATTGTATTATTATATTAAGGCAATGTTCAGGATCCTAAATGATAACTTAGGGATCTACCTTCATCTTTCTTTTTTCTTGAAGTTGTTGATAAGTCTGACGTCAAACATTTTGTGAAAATTTTAATATATTAAACATTAATAATGAATTTAGCATTCATGGCACACTTTAAGGCTTTCTGTGATGATTTCCAAAGTTTGAAAGCAAAAATTTTGTTAGTTTAAACGCAAGTAGTTTCACAAAAATAAGTCGATAAGTTATCGACAATCAAGTTATCGACATTCAGTTTACCGACTTGCTTTTGTGGATAACTACATACTTTCGCTTAAACCAAAAAACATTTTGCTTGAAAACTTTGGGAATCATTTATGGAATGTCTTAAATTGTGTCATGAGTGTTTAATTTATTATTATTTTTGAAAAACTTCAGGAAAAAATAAAGATTTTGTTTAAATCAAAAAGATTTATCCGAGATATCATCCGAGTACTTGGACCTTAGGATTTTAAAACAGAAGCTAATAGAAATTGTATTGGTATTGTGAAGAGAAGATATACAAGATATTATAAAGAGAAAATACTGAAGATATTATAAAAAGAAGATACTAAAGATATTATAAAAAGAAGATACTAAAGATATTATAAAGAGAGGATACTAAAGATATTATAAACTGATCTTTAAGGATAACTCGAGACTGATATCGATTCTAGCGATTCTAGAAACAATAAATGGAGCGCTACTTATTTTTAGAGTTGATAACACTTTTTAAAATTTGTTATCTCAAAGTGATTGAGATTTATGAAAGTTTTAAAAGAGAAAAGTAATATCTAAAGAAGAGTAATATCTAAAGAAGAGTAATATCTAAAGAAGAGTAAAAGAGAGTTGGATTTATAAAATTGTAGGAAATTAGAAATGAGAAACTTCGATGATGGCTTTTTAAATGTCATATACAATTATCAAATAACTTGGATCGCTATTCTTGGGAAGAGGAGGACTGAACACAGGAAGAAGTGGACTTTGGAAGGACGATTGGAGAATGTTGGAAGGATTTATTCCGTTCTCAGGCTTGCAATGAATGCTTGCCCGTATATGGAATATCGCAAGATCGTTCAACTGCAGCCTTCGAGGAGAAGGACGCTCATTCTTTAAATCAGGAACGAGGAACTCGAGATCATTTCCTGGAGAAGCGCGACCTTTCTTTAATTTTCCTGATTCATTATATTTTCAAGATTGTTTGCTGATTTCTCTCAAGATTTAGATAAATTGTGAGAATCAAAGACAGAAACGATGCATAATTTCAAATCTGCGATTCTCTTTCTCGCAATCGTAATAAAGATCCCAAATTCAGAAAGGATTGATCAAAAATTCTAGAAAGGACTACAACTCATCCAATTTTGAATTATCTTTTCTATAGAATCAATTAATTAAAAGGATTAATAAAAAATTCTAGAAAGGACTATAACTAATCCAATTTTGATTAATCTTTTCTATAGAATCGAAAATTGTAACCAACTAATCCAATTTTGATTAAGTAACCTTCTCTGTGGAATTTTCGATTTTATGGAAAAGATGAATTAAATTGGATTAGTTGTAGTCCCTTCTAGAATTCTTGATTAATCCTTTCTGAATTTGCGATCTTTATTATACGATTTGATAAGCTTTTTGCTATCTCAATGCAAATTAGCATATTTAATCAAATTGTAATTAATGACTTTTGAAATTGCTCTTTGATTGACTTTATTGAAAGTACATAGCTTTTAATCGGAGGGTAGTTTTTACGCGAGTTTTTGCAAACATTGAGCGCAGCCTTGAGGGGAATTCTTTGCTTCGCGGCAAATGCGTTTTTGCAAGCATTAGCTGACTTATAGATAAGCGATGATAGTAAAGAGTCAGCTACGACATAATAACTGGAGGAACGTGATGGAGTCAAATTGTCAATACTTAAAATGCAAAGTACAATTGCACGTTTCATGCAGTCTCGTGCGTCTGACACGCGATCGAAACAGATGACTCATCAAAATTCCAACGATCGTTATACTCTTTTCTTGTGAAAAGCTGACGAATTCAGAAATGGAGCCAAAATGAGAAAAAAATCATAATCGTTAACTTATGTAAGTTCTCTCGTTATGAAACACATATTTGTCACTTTCCAGTATGGCTTATCGCTACTAATGTCTCGATTCTTTCCGTCTAGATAATCGATGCTTCTTATTGATAATTCTAGCACGTCCACAAAGTCTAATCATTGACTAGAAGAAAATAGTAAATATTACGCAATTGCATTGCTAGTAAATATTACGCAATCGCGTTTCTAGTAAAGATAAACAGGAACGTCACATAAACTCGTAAATAGTGTCATAATTATACGCACAGTGTCGTAAAATGAAGTGATTACACTTGAGAAATTGTTAACTTGAGGCGTTAATCTTGTTACAAAGTTTTAATCAAGAGGACAATGTTCAATTTAAAAATCGTCAAGTTGCAGGATCAAGGTTTTAGCAAAAATAGATAATTAGTTATTGGGTAAGGTAAATAGTTTATTGGGACGAATTCGATGTAGTATAATTCTTTTATACTATATAATTATACTATATAATTGTACTATATAAATAGATAGTTTTTAAGAGATATAGAGCTGGTGCTTTTGAAAAGACTTATAAAGCGTAATTTTTTGATTGTAGAGAAATAATCGATTGTGGATTTTTTTTGGAAAGATTGAATGTAATGAGATTGAATGTAATGAGATTGAATGTAATGAGATTGAATGTAATAAGATTGGATGTAATAAGATTGGATGTATGTATGTATAAGAAGATTGGATGTAATAAGATGGAATGTAATTAGGTGGAATGAAGATTTATTCGAGTTGCGAACTAGATTTGTAGATTCTTCGCAAAGGTGGTGGATCTGTTTATCAGAAACATGAGGTACATTATGTAACCATTCACGTGCGCTTGCGCTTCCAAGAGCTGGCCACGTGCTTGCTTGGAAGTGAATGTCAGACTCAGGCAGCATCAAAGCCTGCCGGACTTCATAAATACGTTGACGTGCGTAAAGCTCGCAGATTTCTCACGTGCTGGGTGGAAATGTGAATCAAACGTGTCACTTCGACCTCCAAGTTTCACTCTTCTCGCTTTTGTTCTCGTCACGTTTCCATTGATCGAAACTCTCCTCGATAAAGATGCTCAATTCGATTTCAAAATGATTCGAAGAAAAAGAAAATTTCCAATCGCATCTGATTCAATTCGTCCCGTTTATTATTGATCGTTATTATTATTATTATTATTATTATTATTTTTATTATTATTATTATTGTTATTGTTATTATTATTATTATTGTTATTATTATTATTAAATTTCAAGAATGAACGATTATTATTATTATTACTATTATTATTACTATTATTATTATTATCAGCATCATCATTATACAATTATAACCGTTTTTCTTCTTAACGATGAAACAAATTTTCACGTGATTGGGAATTTGTTTCTTTGCGGAAGTGTTTTGAGTTTCAAAGAATTTTATTGGCATTCTAAGGAGTTTGCAACCTGAGGGAGAAATCTTGGGGAAGATAACTCAATAATCTGCTTGCCTGAGCGGAAAATGAAGCTTCTTTAAAAGACTAGAATTTGTGGAGTTTCTATATTTAAACTGCATTAAGCTCATTAGATAGACAATTTTCTCGTGGTGAAGGAAAGTGAAAGGGTTGGGAAGATAGCGATTAAGGAATAATACCCTTCTTATAGATAATCATCGCGAGCATTAGACCTGCAAAAAAAACGTCTCGTTTAATTATACATTTCGTGCAACTTTCATCGTACTTGAATTCATCAATTGAATTGTATAAATTGCGAACTACTCTCGTTTTAGTTATTGTTTAACTGATGGACAGAAAATTAATGTGGAAATTGAAAAACAAGAAAACAAACTGAAAATTGAAAACAAGAGAAAATGAATGGAAAAAAGTAAAAACAAGTGAAAACAAATGGAAAAAATTGAAAACAAATGAAAAAGATTGAAAACAAATGGAGAAAATTGAAAACAAGTGAAAACAAATGAGAAAAATTGAAAACAAATGTAAAAAATTGAAAAAGGGGAAAATTGAAAAAATTGAATGGAGTGTGAATAGAGGGATCGATACAAATTGCAGGGTTATTTTTAGAATCATTTAGAAGAGGAGTTCCTCCTAAGGGTGACCGACCGATGAGCTTCTCGGAATAGAATTACAGTGAGTAAGATCACTAAGTTCCTGATGAGTCACTTCTACTTAGTAGCTAAACATTCCCGTGAGTTTATTACCGCATAGAGATGAGTGAGAATACTTAAAAAGCGTACATGAAATCACTTCTTACGTGGACATACGAGGAAGTGACTACTGCATCGAAAAAATCTCGAAGATTTCAACTGCGGTTGAAGAAACTGAATCATACGATTTTCCCGGATAAATTGTCATTTTTTTTATTTTGCAAATAGTACGATTGAAATTTCAAATGTTGGATCAAATTTTTAGAAAATCTGTTTTCATATTTGAGTCAAGAACAGACGAAGAAAGAAATAAACGAAAGGAAAAAAGATTGAGAAAGAAAAAAATGGTAAAGATAAAAGATTGATAAAAGAAAAAGATTGGCAGAGAAAAAATATTGGCAAAGAAAAAATATTCGCAGAAAAAGAAAGATTCGCAAAGAAAAAAGATTCGCAAAGAAAAAAGATTCGTAAAGAAAAGAGATTGGAAATGAAAAGAAATCTGAAGAAGTTGAATGATGAATTAAAAGTGTGGAAAAAATAATGGAAACCAAGAAGGGAAGTGTGTTAATCAATATATTGAGGTCATTACAATAGTTGCTCTTTAGCTATATATGAAAATTCTAACCGAACCTTTCAAATATACGCGCAATATTGTGTAATAATTATGCGAGTGTACAAATGTATATATACAATGTTGCAAAGCAGCTTGATATCTTTATTAATAATTTAAATCAATTCCCACAGTGCAATAAAAAGGTTTAACTTTGTAAATTGTGAAATGAGCGGGGACAATGTGGAAATTTGTGAAAAATGAATAAAATTGAGAGCAAATTGCAAGCCCTGGAGCTATAATTACATAAACTGAAAAATGTTAATTTGCGCAATATTATGCAATTCGCAAGCTCTAGCTACAACTTTACATATAACGATAAATGCATTGGAAAATGAGTATTCTATATACCTCATATAAATTTTAAATGTATGCAACATTGTGTAACTCTGACTTGACACTTTTACGAGTGTTTTTTAAGTTTCAATCAAACATTTCTCAAACTATTGATCAAAATTCCTTACAGTGGATTTTAGCGTAGAACGTTTTTGAGCGAAAAAAGCTTTATGGTATAAGAATGCAATAGGTTTTGTTTTATTTTTCTTTAAATTTAATTTGTACGTGAGGATCTGTAGATGTAAAATGGATGATGTAAAAAGTACAAAGAAGATGTAAGAGTACAAAAAAGATGTATAACAATATAAAGAAAATTTAAAAGTGCAAAGAAGATGTAATAGTGCAAAAAAGATGTTGAAGCACACAGAAGATGTAAAAGTGCAAAGAAGATGTTGAAGCACAAAGAAGATGTGAAAGTACAAAGAAAATAAAAGCACAAAGAAGATAAAAGCACATAGAAGATGTAAAAGTGCAAAGAAGATGTGAAAGTGCAAAGAAGATATTGAAGCGCAAAGATGTAAAAGTGCAAAGAAGATGCTGAAGCACAAAGATGTGAAAATACAAAGAAGATAAAAGCACAAAGAAGATAAAAGCACGAAGAAGATAAAAGCACGAAGAAGATAAAAGCACAAAGATGCAAGAAATATAAAGAAACTGTAAAAGTTTGAAGATGTAAAAGTTAAAAGAAATGAAGATGTAATAAGTTTGTAGATTCTCAAAGGATAAATAAGACACAGAGACTGAGGAAGAAGGAAATAACGAAGAACAGACGATTGATGATTGGAATTTTAATGAGGATACATTTTATTGAAGTATTTATTCTGAAAATTCAGCAGATATCGTTGTCAGACACGAGCCCTCTAGAAATCGATAGATGGCTTCAGTTACATCGTGCGTTGGACGTCAAAAGGACAAATCGTATATGGCGAATGACGCATGAAGAGACACTTGTCGTGATTATCAGCCACGTGACAATGATGCGAAGTTGATTATTTGAAACAGAAGCAATATTAATCACGTTTCTGATTCTAAATTCCCTTCCATCACCATAATACTCACAATGGACCTAATTTTCGCAAATCAATTACTGTAATGTATCAATTAGACAGCCCAATTTCAAATTACTATACTTATTATTATTATCTTATTATAAAGCCTGATAAATTTTGTACGTTTTGTACGTTTTGTACTTTTTGTACATTTTGTACTTTTTGTACATTTTGTACTTTTTGTACTTTTTGTACATTTTGTACATTTTGTACATTTTGTACTTTTTTTCCATTCTCATCAACAATGAGAGTGTATTTTTTAAGAGAAATTTTTGATTGGATTCAAGAAATTGTTTGGGCTTTGTGGCCTTAATTTGCACAATCAGAATTTGTGATAAACCCCTACAATGTAGACATATGATTGTGCGAAAATGTTCTACAGGAGCAATGGTCATGTTTATATCACGCGCGCACGTGATTGAACCTATGATTGCGCAATGTCAAAACGATGCACGTGGCTGCTACTAAAGCTGCTTTTGCGTCGCTCTATTTTTTTCTTGGTATTGCAAAATTTACTTTAAAAAACATAATCTCCTCAAATGCATCATTGCAAATTATCTCTCGATATTTAATATCAGGAGTGGAAACCCAACTTTTGTTTTACTAAAACAATTCTTTTAGAACGATCCAATTGTTCACGAGTCTCTCAATAAATATGTCAGAAAAACTTATGATTTAAATTAATGGACGCAAAAAATATGTTTCAGGAAAAGTCGATTAGAATCCACACTTTAATGTTTAAAAGCAAAAAATAGACATTGGACTAAAATTTTCAGATAAAATTGTGGACTAAAATTTTTGATACAATTGTGGACTAATACTTTTGGATACAATTGTGAACTAAAATTTTTGGATAAAATTGTGGACTAAAATTTTTGGATGAAATTGTGGACTTTATTTCTATTTTTGTAAATTTCAATTTCTTTAGGAAGTATCGGAATGTCAAGTTTTAATTCACTAATCTCGGGGTTATCTTGTTGCAAAGATATTTCTTGCACAAGAGATCTTTTGGTATTTTAATGAAGAAATTGCATTAAGTAATAGGGTAGATATTTGGGGAAAAAATGGAATTTATTTCGTGTTTACCTTTCTTTTCAAAGTTATCACGGATGGACTAATTGCATAATAAGCGACTAACGAAATCGGAGACCAGTCTGTGAAACTTCTATCGTCCCGATAACGGTATCAGTCTTCTATTACGTGAGCAGTGACCGCAATCGGCAACCGAGTCGCTGCCTTTAGGTGCACGTGTCCGTGCTATTTGACGATGATTATCAAAAATTTGAAATAGTTACTCAGTCCCGAGTTATTGCTGATAATACAAACTAGCTTCTTCATTCTCCGACCGGAAAAAAAATACCAGCAAAATGTAAACTTGGAGCACGTGTCGACTTGGCACGTGTCTGTTTGCAGAAAAAAAACTCGTATTAGAAGAAACTCTTATCTAACTTGCAAATGATTTACGAAATCTAACTAGTTTGTAAACTTCAGTTCAATAGAACTTTGCAACAATGTTTTTTTCATTTAATTTAAGGTTAAAAATAACCTAAATATATTTAAGTTGAGGTCAAAATATTAAGGTGAAAATGTTGAGTTGAATATCTTAAGCTCAGAATATTAAATTTGAAATATTAAGTTTAAAAATATTGAGTTCAAAATATTGAGTTCCAAATATTGAGTTCAAAATATTGAGTTCAAAAATATTAAGTTCAAAAATATTGAGTTCAAAATATTGAGTTCAAAATATTGAGTTCAAAAATATTGAGTTCAAAATATTGAGTTCAAAATATTAAGTCAAAAATATTAAGTTAAAAGCATTAAGTTCAAAATATTGAGTTTAAAATATTAAGTCAAAAATGTTAAGTTCAAAATATTAAGTTAACAATTTTTAATTAAAAGTGTTAAGTTTAAAGTACCTTTCACTAATTAAGTTAATATTCTATGAATATATTTACTTAAGTAAGGCTAATTGTATAGAGGTTAATATTAATTAATAATTAATAAGTTAATAAAGATATTAAGGTTAAGTAAAAATTACTTCAATTTATTCAATACTATGAAGCAAAAATTACTTAACCTCACTTACGGAATATTTATCTAAATTTTATTGAAGTAATATACCTACGTAGTATACTTAAGTAATATACTTAAGTAATTTTTACCTAATTGTAATTAAAGTATACTTGAAATGTTTTGTAAAGAATAAACTGCATTAATTACTTTTTATAAAGTATATAAAGTATCAAGTATACTAAGTATACAAAGTTATCAAGTATACTATACTTGATAAAAATTTATTTAACAATAACTTATCAAGATTAAAATTCTCCTAACATTTAAGGTATAGATTTCATTCAAGTACTTAAGTGATTTTTACCTAACAAGCACAGAAAAAGAAAGTCTTAAACCGTTTACACAATCAGTTAATTTTGTGGCTTAAAACAAGACTAAGTCATTTTTTGGCCTTAAAATCAGTCCAAATTGACACTTATGTAAACGGTTTCAGCCAAAAATGGGCTTTAATCGAAATACCCAATAGATCTTAATTTTCGAGAATTTGATTTGGAATTTTGAACAATCCTCGATTGTGAGGATGCAATCCCGTTATCAGGATCTGGAACATCAATCTTGAAGATCAAGATGCTGATATTCCTGATATTCAAGTGTGTTGAACAGCTTCATAAAGTTTCGAGTGCGTTATGTTGAACAAAGTTACTGATACTGGTTTACACGTAATAGGACAGTTAACGGTGACTACTAAAAGATAAAAAAAAAAGAGAGAGAGGAACACTTGAACGCGATGCATGCGTTACATGTTTGTTTTGTTCCACTTAGATGAGTATTACGTTATGTAACGGTGTTTACGACTCTGTAACTGTATACGAAATTCCATAAAGCAGCTAATGTTTCAATAGTCAATTTGTTACATTTTTGGGCACGATACAACTTTAATTACACTTAGAGGCCAATGACTCCCGAGCTCAATTTTGTACTATGATGTATCTAACTATTATCACTCTGATTTGGAAAATTGCTACACACAGAGAAATGGTATATTTGTCTCAAAACCAACTAACTTATTTATTTGTTTCAAATAATATTTATTTATTGATTTTATCTGATTCAAGTAAAAATTTATTTGATTCAAGTACAAATTTATTTGATTTAAGTAAAAATTTATTTGATTCAAGTACAAATTTATTTGATTTAAGTAAAAATTTATTTGATTCAAGTACAAATTTATTTGATTCAAGTACAAATTTATTTGATTTAAATAAAAATTTATTTGATTCAAGTACAAATTTATTTGATTTAAATAAAAATTTATTTGATTCAAGTAAAAATTTATTTGATTCAAGTAAAAATTTGATTTCTGACAAATAAAATATCTATTTAAAACAAATAAATAATTTAATTGGTTTTCTTTTGCTTCCTCATAGAGAAGCATTGTTTTCTGTGTTTTAGTGAAACTTTTCAAATTCAGTTTTGTGTCTTTCGATTTTGTTTTAGGAATACTTTTAATCCGATTAAATATTATTTATAATTTGTTCATAATGTATTTGCTTTTATAAAAGCTTACAAAGTAAATTTAAAGGTAATTTAATAGTTAGAATATTTTGTATTTTTTTTGTTATTGGTTACTTTGTTGTTTTTTTATGGTGTTATAGGTCGAATTTTTTGCAGAAAATGATCGATATTGTTTTTGTTGAAATGACGCAATGAGCCACGCGAACTAGGAGATATGAAAAGTGTACAAAGATATGACTATCTGTACGTATTATGTATTATATATTGCACGTGCAGGTACGTACATTCAGAAAACGTGTATCGTGTGTCACTGACACGTTTGAATTTTCCTATTTTGTTGAATGAAGGCGCGATGCATGTGGATTTGTGTGAATGTGTGCATTTTGAATTCGCGTGCGTCTATTTGAACTGTATTGTTAATATGATACGTTTGATCCTAATGGAATTAATATGCAGTATAATAATATATAAAAGAGAGTTTTATTTTTTAAAATGAACAGGTGTTTGGTAATCTTGGTTGCAATGTTAATGAAGATATTGAAAAGATTAGCTTAACAATTAATTAAAATCCATTGCGGTTGTGGTAATTAAAAAAAAGATTTCCTTCGATGGTGAAAGAAAATTACAGAGTAAATTAAAGTGTAAATGCAAATTAAAGTGCAAAGCAAATTAAAGTGCAAAGCAAATTAAAGTGCAAATGCAAATTGAAGTGCAAAGCAAATTAAAGAATATTTCCAAATGTTTAAGAATTTGAAACTCACACGCCTTTTTTGCGTTAAAATTATGATTTTATTATAATTTTACTTATTTAAAATTTTCTATGATTATTTTAAGTTTTATTGAAGCTGACTTAATTCAATTTCAGTTTATTTGAATTTTTATTTTCACGATTTAAATCACGATTTCTTGATCATATTTATTAATAAACATTAGTCATGAATTAAATATTGTATTTATTAATAAAAATTAATCATGATTGACATTTGTCTTCATTAATAATACGTCAGTTATTAATAAATATTAATCATGTTTGACTACAACGTTCTAAAATCAAAATAAAATCCTATTCTAAAATCACATTTAAACAAATTACATTTTTAGAGATAAAAAATGATTTATTTATTCTTTAATTTGAAACAGTGATTTTGAATAAATTTGAATTTCGATGATCAAATGAAACTTTGATTCATTAGAATGTTCTAAAGTTCAATAACACTGAAGAAATGTGTATTTCAACATGAATGTTTTAATCATAATTAATTAGCTTGGAAGATTCATTACATTCGAGAGAAGTTCATTTAAGCGTTAAAAGTTTACTTGATTTTAGGGCAAATTATTCCCTGGCAAAGCTCTGGAATTATTTCCTCATAACTAGAAAAATGAAACGAACAAAAACCATTGTATATTTTGTCAATTTCCTTTAAACATTCCAATATTTTTGAAACTCTTTTCTAAATAATTCTGAACCTTTTTATAGATCATTTTGTACTTAATAGATAATTTTGTGCCTAATAGATAATTTTGTGCTTAGTAGATTATTTTGAACCTAGTAGATCATTTTGAACCTAGTAGATCATTTTGAACCTAGTATATTATTTTGAATCTATTATATCATTTTCAACCTAGTATATCATTTTAAAGCTAATGAATCATTTGAAACTCCATTCTAGATTTTTTCAAAGAACTTTTCTTGTTTGTATAAACTTTCATTCTTTGTAGATCAATTAGAACCTTGTTTTTGAATATTTCGTAACATTTCAAAACATTTTGAACCTCGTTAGAAATCAATTTGAATCTAAGATCATTTTAAACCTTTTTGCAGATGTTATTGAACTTAATGGATCATTTTGTGCCTAGCAGATCATTTTGAACGATGTAGATAGTTTTGGAACTTGTGGATCATTTTGATCCTTGTGGATCATGTTGATCCTTGTGGATCATGTTGATCCTTGTGGATCATGTTGATCCTTGCAGAATATTTCGATCCTCGTAGATCATTTTGAACCTTGTAGATCATTTTGAAGTTTATAGATAATTTTGAACCTTATAGATCATTTTGAACTTTATAGATAATTTTTTCCTAGTAGGTTATTTTGAACCTTGCATCATTTTGAACCCTAGTTGCGATAATTTGGTTCATTCCAGATCCTTCAAACAACTTTTCTTGTTTTTTTGAACGCTCATTATTAATTTATTTAATAATTGAGCAAAGGAGAAATGGAATACATTACTTTTGAAGGCCCTTTATATATCTAGAGGTTAGTGTGCCGCATTAAATGGGAGTATGCAGATGAAGAATCTCAATAAAAAAGTGAATGTGTGTTTCTGGTTCGGGGGGAATGTTGGAAGCTGTTTTAAAGAATATTTCAAGTGCGAATGACATAAGTTTAAGTCGGAGGTGCCCTTCGCTTTGAATCCACTGGGTTTATTACATATACCGTTTTTACTTACGAGGTTAAAAGAGTTCTGCAAATTAGGCCGTGGCCCACTTTTATACGACGATAGATAGTCTAGCGGCGAAGAAGTGTGGGAGGGGAGCAAGTGCACCAAGAGGGGACATTTGAAGGAGAAGGAGGCAATAAAAGAAAGAAGGCGGATCTCTTCAATCTAGGATCAAGATCGATAATTGATCATTTTATCACACAGTTCGCACATTGCCCATTTCAATCAAAATAGTCTTCGAGAACTTCTCTATTGCTGTATAGGAAATTGACATATAAAATTTCGATAAAGAAACTGAAACCGTTTATTTATTTTTGTCATTTTTAGATTTTTATCACTTTTAGATCTATTTTCTAAAACATTTATTTTTTACATTTATTTTTTAATTCTTTTTTCATGACATTTATTTTTTACCTATTTTTTATCTATTTTTTATCTATGTATTTATTTTTCTATGTATTTTCTTCTTGTTATAAAATTAGGAGTTTGAATAAAAGATGGAAAAATTTTCATTTTAAATTGGATGTTTCTAACATTGTTTTCTAATCTTTTGTTTTATCACAGAGCGATTCTTTTCTTTTTAAAGATTATTTTTTTTTGTCTGAATAAAAACATTCTCTTGTTTTGTCAAGCTACTCAAATTTTACGGATAGTTTAGAAATCATATGACAAACCAAGACATTGTTGAGTCTGAAACAGTCATTCATGAAGGCAACGTGTAATCTTATCTGATAAAGATTAATTTCCAGAGTTGCGTAAGTCCAGTCCTGAATTCCTCTTTTTTTTTTAAAAGAAATTTTGTGTAAACACTTTTATTTCTGGTAGTTGTCAACAATAGTTGACAAGATAGTTGGAAGCAGTGTTTCATAGAATTTTGAAAGAAAAGTATTTGGACAACTGGAAAATTGTTTAGATGATTCAAGATACAGATTGTCAATTACCACAAAGTTAAAAGACATCCTGTAATTTTGCTACTCGATTTTTCAAAGATTTGGAATGCGATATGAAAGAGAAAAAATTGACCAAGTGTTTCGAATTTTTGTTCAATTAGCAGTCATCGTTTCCGCGACCTCGAATGACGCAATCATTTTCCCTAACACATTACAGGGTCTGTCGCAAGAGGCCTTCTCCAAGTGCCAGTAACCTTCTCCATCTCGTTTATTCTCTTTTGCTTATGTATATCTTCAGACTCCCATCCTCCGACAACATATGCATTTACTCAGACTAAACTTCCCCCCTATTATAGGGGGTAAAATAAACGTCCGGTTTTCCGCTTTTATTTCCACAGCGTTTTCTTTCAATTATTTTATTTTATATTCAATTTTTTTATTTCATCTTCAATTTTTTCATTTCATCTTCAATTTTTTCATTTCATCTTCAATTTTTTTATTTCATCTTCAATTTTTTTATTTCATCTTCAATTTTGTTCCATTTTGCCATTTTTCTATTTTTTTTTACTTTTCCTATTTTATTTTTATTTATTTGTTTTATTTTTTGTTGTGTGTTATTTTTGTCTGTTTTATTTTTATTTGTGTTTTATTTTTTATCAGTTTTATTTTTATTTATCTGCTTTGTTAATTATTTTTTTATAATGCATTTTTTTAAGAAAAACTATCCACAGTTACAAAATAATTGAATCAATTTACAGTTGCAGTGAATTGAGTCAATTTACAGTTGCAATAAATTGAATCAATTAACAGTTGCAATGAATTGAATCAATCTATAATTGCAATCAGTTGAATCAATTTACAATTGCAAATTGATTCCATTAGTTTGTAATTGTGAATATTAGTGAATCCTAAATAAACAATTTAGTTTTTTTTTTACAATTAGTTGAAGTTACACCAAGAAAGTTAAAGGTTCATTAAATTTTCATTCATTGTCGTTTACTTTTGAATGGGCCAATAATTTACCGAAAACTTAGTCAACTTCAATTAATCGCTAACTTCATTAAAACATAGAGAATTGTTTATGTATATGTAATGTAAAATAGTAAATGTAAAATAGTAAATGTAAAATCGTAAATGTAAAGTAGTAAATGTAAAATACTAAATATAAAATAGTCAAAGTTTCCTGAACAGTTGGGCACATTTCAATACGAAGTGTATGAAAATTTACTATTAATTTATTATTCATATAATACAATTTATTCAGTTTTTAAATTTGAAGTTAAGATTTTTGATTGAATTTCGTCATTAGATTTTTTCAAGTAAATAAAGTTTGTTGAATTGAATTTAAATTTATAAAGTTAAGATTTTTTATTGAAACTCCTCATTAGATTTTTTCAAGTTAAAGTTAAAGTTTGTTAAATATAATAAAGTTTGTTGAATTGAATTTAAGTTTATAAACAATGTACGATTGCGCTGTTGCAATCTAAAAAAGAAACGGAAGAAAAATAGAAGTCACGAGATTAAAAGGGTTGATTTATTGAAGTGGGGTATTACAAAATAAAGCAAACACCTGGAGGACTGACACTGCTCTTTGCATAAGTTTTGACGTAATTATAAATACGTGGTAAAATCTCGATAGTTTCTCGGTGAACTTTATTGTAAGAAACATGCTCCAATCACTTGTGTACGAGTGTTGGCTCAGTATGATTAACTCGATTGCGTCAAGAATAGGTATACGTACTCGACTCGGATTCTTGCGTCATTCTAAGATCTTTATGCATCTACCGGCATTCTTGTTTTGTCTTTAGACAATTTTCTTTTGTTGAACGAATGTTTACGAGTAATGAATGCGTTTTTTGCGACAACTAAAGGGTAAACACTTTGATGTTGACTAATACGACGACTGCACTTGAAAAACACGTCACATAATTGCACGGAATTTGTTTTCTTCTCTCGGAAAAGTAGTTACGGAAAAGCCTTATCGTTTTTCTCTATGACTAAAAGGTCATTTCTGACGTGAATTGCTTCAAATCTAAGTTATAATTAAATCAATCCAATTTCTGCTAAATATGACCTTTGATTCTCTTATTTTTACGAAATTGAGATTATATTTGCGGAAATTTTATTTTACTTTTATGAGTCTTTGGTGTCTTTTATTTTTTTGAGTGTTTCCTTTCTCTTGAGTTTTTTTTATTTCTTTTTATTTTTAGTAAATGCACTAATTAATTGACATTCAATTGATAGCAAGTAATGTAATTGCAGATAAATTAATAGCAAAGTTAATTTTGATTATATTTAATTAATTGATTTGATTAAATTTTGATTAAACTTGTTAATAATTGATTAAAGAAGGAATTGAAAGGAATAATTGATTAATAATTAAAATAGTAAGTTTTAAGTGAATCGAAGTTTAGTTATTCTTAAACGGGTAAAAATTGAATTATTTTTTGTTCTTTGCAATTTTTTTTAGATAAATGTGGATGTTTTTATTTGCGTAATAAATGTGTATAATGTTTTTATTTGCGTAATAAATGTGCATAATGTTTTTATTTGAGTCATAAATGTGGATACTATTTTTGTATAAATATTTTAATGAGAAAGAAAAGTGTTTGGTTTCTATTACCGATAATGTAAAACGAAAAGATTAAAAAGTCACATGTTTAAATCTGCAAGCTTGGGATGAAGAGATTTGTTGTTCCTTAAGAATTTTGTTATAAAATAATCATAAATTACAAAATCGATTGTTACGTTAAGAGTTCTTGAAATTAATATGAAAGAATGAAAATTTAGTAAACTTTTCGCATACCACGAATAAGTGATGTACTAAATGCATATTATGCATATTTCTGCATTGAAATCCAATCATAGTCCCTTTTCGAGAAATAAATTAATACCGAGAATCCAGGCTTAGCAATAAAAATATGCTTCGATCACAGAAAAATTCTGAAAATTCAAGGAAAGCGTAACAAAAATGCGAATTTTGCCTTCAAATGAGTTTGATTTCATAATTCTTTGAAAATTCGTCTTTGTAAATTTGTTCTGTTTTAAAAGAAATTTGTAAACGTGTTGATAAAGGGTTGAAAATTACTTAAAAATCGAAAATAACAAGTTTAAAAGGTTTCATTGATACTTTTGTTTTATTTTGGTTTATACTTTTGATTTATATATACTTATTTTGATTCATACTTTTGATTTATATATACTTATTTTGGTTCATACTTTTGATTTATATACTTATTTTGGTTCATACTTTTGATTTATATACCTACTTATTTTGGTTCATACTTTTGGTTTATACTTTTGATTGATAAAATTCTATTTGATTTAATTTTGATTTACTTTTTGATTTAAATTTCTATATCACCATTTATAAATTTATAACTACTTGAGAGTATGAAATAAAATTTGTTTTATTTCATTCATTCGTATATGAAAAAGTAGAGGAAATGTGAATATACTGGAAAGTGGGGTCATTTATTATTTAAGGGCAATTTCTGTTTCAGTTGAATCTTTCGAAAGCTAAATTTTCTGGATACTCTGTGTTGATGAATTTTTGATTCTGTCTCCGAATTTCAGTCTCCATATTTTAATTTATGCATGAAATAAAATGCTCACAGATTTTCATTTTCAAGTTTTAATTGAGTGATTTTTATTTTCGGATTTTCATTCAATGAAAATTATTGCTTAATTCAATTTGGTTAAATTTTAATGCAATATTTTAATATTCGTTTCCACTTGATTTTCATTGATAAAGCAAGAAAAAATTACTGATTTCAATTTATTAACTAAGATATAATTTAAATAATAATTTATTAGCTAAATAATAGCTAATAATAAATTAGCAAAATAATCGTAAAGAATGTAATTTTATCAAGAACCAAACAAGTAACATTACCCAAATTTTATTTTGTTTTTTTATTTTTGATTTTAGGTTCTTTAATTTTGGTTTTTAATTTCAATTTTGGTTTTTTAATTTTTATTTTGATTTTTAATTTTTATTTTGGTTTTTTAATTTTTTTTTGGGTTTTAATTTTTATTTTGGGTTTTAATTTTTATTTTGTTTTTTAATTTTTATTTATTTATATATATATTTATTTATTTTAGTTTTCAATTTTAATTTTTAATTTTTTTTTATTCTCTATAATTAATTTTCTACAATGGGATAAGAAATAAAGTTTTCATATTAAAATCCCTTATTTAATTGAACGAATTAATTCAAATGAGATGTTTTCAGTAAGTCCAATCAACAGGATTCAATAAGTTAAACAATGCTTCCCTATGAGGAAGCAAAATTAATTGAATATATTGAAAACAAATCGCATATGTTTTTTTTAAAGAGAATCTAAAATGCAGATTGGATGTTTTTAGCGAAAGTGTTTAAAAGGGTCAATAAATCATGAGAGAAAATTGCGACTGAAACAGTATTTGAACTTTGAATCTCGGATTCTCTTGCAGTCACGTGTTAGCCGGCATTACAAGCTTGCAGAATGTGATGACAAGTGAGAAAAGAAGGCTGGAAAAGTGAGATTGGGTGAGACAATCGAGTCTACTCACCAATTTTGAAAGGTTCCTTTAAGCACGACTGCAGGAAAGAACTGCGATCCACTTTTGCGAAAATGAACAGTCAAAAACAGTTCTCGCAATTGATAAATCACTTTGCTCAAAGAACCAAAGTCTTGAGCATAAATCCAATTAAAAGAGAAATCACAGTTTTTGGCGAATGAAGCGCGAAAATGACACTTCCAGTATAGGGTTCAAGGCTTGCACTTGACCCTGGCCTTAGCGTAGAAAAAATCTCATATTCCAGGGCTATTGGCGAAAAACAGTTTTATCCACTTGTTGTTTATGTATTAGGGATGCTGTGGTTCACGACTAATTGTACCGGCAATGTTAACACAATAACTTGCTCTTTTAAGAGCCAACTAAAAAACACATCCACTCGGTACAATGTCGCGCTTGGAACTGAATCGTACCGCCGACAGTGTCGACTTGGTCTTAGCCCCAATGTCGTCTGACTCGGTTTGATGAAGGAAGGCTATGTGGACGCTGCTCCGTGTTGAGTCTGTATTGGATTTCACGTGCAGTGCCTTTCTCTGGCAGTGTTGGTGCGTATGTAGGTGGGTGGACGAAACAGTGGGGGCAATTCTAACCAGGTGGGGGAGTTTATGCTCAGTTTATGTGTGCTGCCAACATTATGCTCCCCACTAAAACACGACGTGCTCTCCGGCTCACTCCAACTCTCCTCTGCGGCAGAAACACTCCCCACTTTATCACACACAAGTCTTGAGCATCGCGGACAACGCAACGAGGCATACAACTAATTAGATTGCGTCGTGCCGCGATGCCGTGCGCCTTCTATTTTATTCCCCGTCACACATTGCAATGCTCCCAGTCGATGCAAATGGCATTTTTCTCGCCTTTTGTCATTTAATGGATTCACTTTGCCAAGGGGATTGTCTCGAGTGGAAAATGCTTGATACCTGGGTTAAATGCACTTGATAGGTTGATTTTTAGTACGCGGAGAAAAAAGTTGGCTGTTTTAGCTAATTCTTGGCTATTCCAGGTGAATAGGTTTCCTATTATATGGATAGCTAACTATTTTACTTTTTTTTCTTTTTTTTTTTTGCTGCAATTGCTAAGAATCAGCTAAAACAGCTAATTTATTTAGATAAAACAGCTAATTTGTTTAGCTGAAACAGCTAAATATTACCCTCTAAGTTTGAATTAGTGAAAAGTCCACCAATTTGAAATAGTAAGCATTTTTATTCATTTTTATTGAAATTCCACTATTTGATTTAGTAGTTTTTACTAAAGTTTTAGTGAAAGTTTACTAAAAGTTAGTAAAAATGCTTACTTATTCAAATTGGTGGACGACTTTTCACTAATTCAAATTTAGAGAGTAGCTATAGTAGCTAAAAGTTAGATCCAGGTAATAGCAAACTCAGTTTTCTTAGTGTAGTTTGGTAAAAATTACTTGAGGAATTAAGTGAAATGCGCTTAAAATGTTAGGTAAACTTTACTGGGCTTGAACTTTGCAAGGCCTGAGCTTTACACGCAGAGAAATTATTTATTTGAATTTTATTTGACGTAAATGAAATCACTTCACGGAGATATGTTAAAAAGCTCTCATTTGCAAATATTTATAACTTTAAGTTATCGATTTTTTATCATTATTGTGATTATTATTTTGATTATTTTTAAGCATGTTGTAGTTCTTTCAACCCTTTTTTTATTAATAATATTCTTTATTATTATTATTATTATTATTATCATTATCATTATTATCATTATTGTCATTATTATCATTATTATCATTATTGTCATTATTATCATTATTGTCATTATTATCATTATTATCATTATTATCATTATTATCATTATTAATTTGACATTTTATGTTTATAATTTCAATCTTTGATGTCTTGAAATCAATCGCAAAAAGCTGTTTGTTTATTTAGAACTCATAAATTATTTATCATTAATTCAAAATTGAATGTCAATTTCTAAAAGCTTGTTATTTTAAAATAAGTGTTTTCTAACAGACACTGTGAAATGAATTCTTTTGATAAGTAACGATCAACTTATTCTGGAGTCAAGAATGTTCTTATCACTGATTTAAAAAAACACTCTAAATCCGAATCAATGAATTTTCACTGATTAGCAGTGGATTTTCAATGATTAGCAACACGGTCAATTATTAGCAGCGAATAGTCACTGATTATAGCACATTGTCAATTATTAGCAGTAAATAGACACTTTTAAGCATTAAATAGTAACAGATAAGCAGCGAATAATGACAGATAAGCAGCGAATAGTGACTGATTAGCAGCACATATTCAATGATTAGCAGCACATAGTCAATGATTAGCAATGAATAGTAACTGATCAGTAGTGAATAGTCACTGATAAGCACTGCGAAGTCAATGATTAGCAATAAGTAGTAACTGATTAGTAGCGAATAGTAACTGATAACCATCTCTTATCAGTGATTGTCAGCGAATAGAAGCTGATTGGCATTAAAATGTGATTAGCGGCGAACAGTAATTAATCAGCAGCGAATAGCCATTGATCTGCAACCTATATTCACTGATTAGTAGCGAATAGTCACTGATTAGAAGTGAATAGTGTCTGATTAGCAGCGCATAGTCTATTATTAACAGTAAATAGTCACCGATTGGCAATGAAAAGTGACTGATTAGCAACGAATAGTCACTGATCAGCAATGAATAGTCACTGATCAGCAATGAATAGTAACTGATTAGCAATGAATAGTAACTGATTAGTAGCGAATAGTAATTAATTAGTAGCGAATAGTAATTGATTAGCATTGAGTATTTACTGATTAGAAGCGCGTAGTGACAGCTTTTGCAACAATTAGTTACTGATTACCAACGAATAGTCACTAATTAGCAACGAATAGTCACTGATTAGCAACGAATAGTCACTGATTAGCAACAAATAATCACAGGTTAGCAGCGCATGATCAATGATTAACAATGAATAGACACTGATTGGCAGCGAAAAGTGCCTGATTTGCAGCGAATAGTCAAAGATTATCAGTGAACAGTCACTGATTGACTAACTGAAAAATGAAATTCACTGTTTGAACAACTCATCAGTAAATAAATCAATTAATAAATAAATAATAATATTTATTTATTAAATATTTATTTATTTATTAAATGTTTATTTATTTATTTATAATATTTATTTAATATTTATTTCAATCGTAATTCACTGATTCACACTGAAATGTACTTGAAAATCAGTAACTTTATTGTTAATTGTCCAAGTCAGTGACTTTTTCACCGATTTGAATTTGGAGACTGCATATCTTTTATTCGTTTCCACTTTTGTGTATGAAATGGAGTATTTTTTTAGATTAAGTAATCTGTTGTGTGCTGGTTGGCGTTTATGAGTGATGTTGATGTGTATGTAGCGTTTTTGCTATTTTGATTGTGATTGTTTGTAAAAACATTAAATAGCAGGCATAAATCACTAAACAAACATGACACAGGTTCTCGAACTTGGTTCGGGACTTTCAACCGATTCGAGTCGATAAACAGCTCGAAAACAAAGAATGGGAGTCGGGTTGGCCAACCAACCGAGTGTGGAGGATCTCTCTCCCTAACTTCGTGCTCAACACCCAGACAACGAGGGCATCAGCCCCCATGAATCACCACTCGCACAGGTCACCTTCACTTTTTATGTAATTTTGTTAACTTGGTCTCGGCGACCAAACAACCAGCCCGCAAACACCATCCACAAAGTTCAAAATCTTTCCATCTCTTTCTTTTTCAATAAAAGTTGCAGATTGCTATTTTATTCTTGATTAGGGTCCTCATTATATCTTCTTGATCTTTAGACTTGCTTATGTACTCTCTCTCTCTTTCTCTCTCTTTTTCCTTTTCTTTCGCATCCTCTCTCTTTTTCTTTCTCTCTCTCTCTCTTTTTCCTTTTCTTTCGCATTCTCTCTCTTTTTCTTTCTCATTCTCTCTCTTTCTCTTCTTAAATGTTCTTAAAACTGCTTCGCAGAATTTATTAGATATGCTAATGTTGAATCTTCTTTTAAAAGTGCATTATCCTACAGAAGAGACTTTACCCCCGGAAAAAATTAAATTGGTAACAAATTTCATGAAACGGACTCATTGTTGCGTATTTTTTAAACGCCATTTATCCTTTTAAGTTTTTTAAATTTCTCTCTCTCTCTCTCTCTATTTAGTCACTCGTACTGGAAAATATATTTTTGCCATGATTTCGTTTGCTTTTTTTAACATATTTTTTATTAACAAAATGATTCAATCCGCAAAAGGTGCATTGTTCTTCAAAAAGATTGTTACTAAAAACCAAAATTTTTTTAAAAAGTATAATTTTTAAAAAAATATTTTTTAGTTACGAACTTTTTTCAATTAATTTTTTGCTTCCATATAGACTCAGAAAAATGTTAGTTTAAATCATACAAATATTTACTTAATATACAGACAAACAATTGTTTATTTAAATGAAACAAATAGTTGAATGATTCGAAACAATTTTGTATTTATTCCAAAAAAATATTTACTTGATTCAAAACAATTTTATTTAATTCAAACAAATATTTGACTCGAAATAATGTTGTTTATTTCAAACAAATATTTGAGTCGAAATAATGTTGTTTATTTCAAACAAATATTTGACTCGAAATAATGTTGTTTATTTCGAACAAATATTTGACTCGAAATAATGTTGTTTATTTCAAACAAATATTTGACTCGAAATAATGTTGTTTATTTCAAACAAATATTTGATTCGAAATAATGTTGTTCAGGTATTTCAAACAAATGATTTGTTGCAAGACGTTATTTTTCGTTTGTAGTTTGTTGAATCAAAATTTCGTTGAATCAAACAGATATTTGTCTAAATTAAATAAACATTTGTTTGACCGTATAGTAAATAAATATTTGTTTGATTTAAACAAACATTTTTCTGAGGTAGATGAAGCTTTGTTTTGAATTGATTTACAAAAATTTACATATATAAGTCTAAATTGAGAAAGTATTAATTTTATAAGTTTAAATTGAATAAGTATTAATTTTATAAGCATACATTGAGTATGTATTAATTGAGTTAGTATTCATGTTATAAGTATAAATTGAGTAAGTATTAATGTTATAAATATAAATTGAATAATTGAGTAAAACAAACATAAAAAATTGGTAAGAAAATTAACAAATGCTTATAAAGAGAGAAATATTGGTGAATGATTTTAGAATGCAGAAGGACAACTTGCTCTGAATGTGTAATTTTGTTAGTTTCAACTATCTGCTAACAATGATTGAGTTAAAAGTTGGCAGCTCATCAATATGCAAGACATCCGTGTAATTACATTTAAATTGTCTCTGGCAATATGCTGGCAATGTGTAACTTATATTTCTTTTACGCAAGAGCTTCGTTATCGAACAGCAACCCTGCGATTGTGAATTTGCAGATAGACACGTGTCACATTTAAAGTCTATGTGCTTGGTGCTTTTTGTTAATTTATATACTAAGCGACAATTTTATCTATCTTGATCAGTTTGTGATTCTGTTTGGCGTGAGCCTTTAAGCGCCACACTTTACATTGTACGCTCATATATGCGAAATCTATGTACATATGAATATCTGATGCAGCAACTTTTTGCAGACATATATTCGAGAAGAAAAGTCAACAACACTCTTTTTGCGCACAAAGTATTTCTAAACTCGTGGCTCTCGTACTTATCCACGCAAAAACTTCACTTCCATCGCCAATTTGCCATGTGCATTGCACATGTCTTTCAATTTTCCACGTGTCTAACATTTAGATATTAAATCACATTATAGGTTTTAGATTGTATTTTTATTTCAGTTTTTTTACATTCTCTTCAATAATGAGCGTATTTTAACGAATTTTATCTTTTGGAAATTGGACATGAATATGCGACATACACGGAGAAAAATCGCAAGCGAAATCAACAGTTAGGTATAAATTACTTAAGAGTTGAAATACTTATGTAAAAATTGCCCAAGTACTTAGGTAGAATCTGCTTAAAAAGTTAAGTGAACTTAATAATAGGTTAAGTGAATTACATTTGACTATTTTTTTCATAATATATCATTTAACATTTTAGGTAAATATACTTAACAACACAGAAAAAAGAAAATTTTTTTTTCAATGCATCATCCGTGAAATTCCAAGATAAATTGGAATTCTACAGGTCTGTGGAAAATTCAAATTTGCCTGTAAAAATTCAAGTTCATCTTGAAATTTAACATTTTGTTTTTCCTGTGAACTTAAGTAAATATTGCCTAAGCGATGTTAGGTAGATTTTACTTAATTAGATTAGGTAGATTTTATTTAATTAGGTAGATAGTACTTAATTAGATTAGGTATATTTCACTTTGAATTTTTCTCCGTGTATGACAGATGTTTAAGTTTCAAAGGATTAAAATATTTCAATTGGTTCCTAGATATTTAAACTATTTTAAGTGCGTTTAAAATATTTATGCTAGTTTGAATGATTCATTTTAAAAATTTTGGAAAATTTCCTACATAGTTTATTTATTTTCAAGTAATTGGAATTGAATAAGTAATTTCAAATAATTGGAATTGAATACTTAGTTTCAAAACATTGAAATTGAATACTTAGTTTCAAAACATTGAAATTGAATACTTAGTTTCAAAACATTGAAATTGAATACTTAGTTTCAAATAATTGAAATTGAATACTTAGTTTCAAATAATTGGAATTGAATACTTAGTTTCAAATAATTGGAATTGAATACTTAGTTTCAAATAATTGAAATTGAATACTTAGTTTCAAATAATTGAAATTGAATACTTAGTTTCAAATAATTGGCATTGAATACTTAGTTTCAAATAATTGGAATTGAATACTTAGTTTCATAGCCAAAAGGCAAGGACTATGAATAAATAATAATAATAATTGAAATTGAATAAATAATTTTAAATAATTAGAATTGAATAAACACAATATAAATCGCTGAAAATGTTTCTAAATGCACGTCGCGTATAGTTTGCAATTAATTAAATTAGAAGCGCACAGAAATTTCGAAAAAATTATTGTTTTTTCTTTCGAGTAAAAAAAGAAAATTCAATGGCCAATCACCTTTGGAGATTCATGCACGAGTCAATGCTATTACCTCGTCGCTAATTTAAGCGCTTACCACAATTTCCCTCGCCCACGCGTATCTTTTTGATCAAACATTCATTTTACGTTTGGCAATGAAAATGTATTCCATTGTCAAATAAAAAACTTTTTTGCAAAGGTTCGCCCACTTAAAAAAAAAGTACACGAAGGACAAAACTCTCAAGTACATGATGGTATATTAAAATAAGTGCAGTTACCACAAGGTTTGCATTATTTCTCTAGAAAGTCACATAAATTCGTTTTTACTACTTTTTATTTTTGCTCAGGCACTTCATTTTGTGCCTTTCGTAGCTCAAGTATATTTTATGCGAAATGCATATATGTATGCAGTTTCCGTGAATTGCATAAAAACTTGTGAAAAGTAATTGATTTGGATTTATTGATTTTTAGAAAAAATGTTTTTAAATTCAAACAAGTTTGGAAAATTTAAAGAAAAGAAGAAGAAAAGACGTTTGTTATTAATTTTGAGATTTTTTTACATTGTTTGATTTCTTTTTTTATTGTAAATATTACACCCAGAGAAAAGATTTATTTGAATTAAATATAATTTATTTGAAACAAATAACCGTATATTTGCCTCAGAACCAATTAAATTATTTATTTGTTTTAAATAAATATTTTATTTGGCAGAAATAAAATTTTTATTTCAATGAAATAAATTTTTATTTGAATCAAATAATGGTTCGTTTTCTTTTCTACAATTTCTAATTTTGTTTTATTGTAAATATTACAAATCTGAGTATTCTGAAGATACGTTCTCTTTTCTACAATTTCTAATTTTGTCCGCAATTTTACATTTTGTCTACAATTTCGAATTTTGCCTTCAGCATCGTATTTTTTTTTCAAAATGCATCGGTTTTTAAACTTCTTTCTATAAGATTCACGAAAACATTTTATTCATTCTAGAATACTCTGGATTTTTTTTCACGAAAAACGTTTTCGTGATAATTCTAGAATACTCTGGATTCTAGAATGAATAAAACATTTTCGTGAATTTGAATGGAAAATTGTTTTTATGAAATAAAGAAGGGTAATTTTTAATGAAAGAATGTTTTTCGCAGAGGATTATTTTGAAAGAGATTTAGAAAAGAGATTGTGATTGTTTAGAGCGATTACAATGTTACTTGCTGAATGTGAAATGTACATTTCTAGCAATCGACACACTTAACGAGAATTTTCTCAGAGGGAAACACGCTGTTACTCTCTCCTTAACAGCGAAGAGACGTTAGAGAGAAAGTGTAACTGTTAAAGTAATAGTGACGATGCAGGTGTAATCGGGATTGCACACGCGAGTCTTTGAGTTTGCCTTTCTGCACATTCTATATACTATAGAGCGCTAATTTTCTATTGTAAAATCCAGCTTTCCATCCGTGGCCGAGTCTCTATGATGGACGAGTGAGAGTTTCCAAACAACACAAAACACAAAGTCCTCAATTTCTGCAATATTCCCTATCTTCTCACAGATTATCAACCATCAGCATTTTTCATTATGAAAGTGGCATTGAAATCTCAAAACGTTCTCTTTACATTCATTGCAACGAGTTTTCACTCTCCTTGGAGTGAAAACTTTGTCAGTTTGCTCACTTTGGTTTGTCTTTAAAAGTGGGATTTTAAAAGCTGGAAAATTGATTTAAAAATGTAGGCAAAAACATTTGTTGTGTTTTAATGCAAGGGTGTTAAATTTTAAAGTCTACTTCACTCTTGGAGTAAGTTTCTTATACTTTTCGCTTTTGTACACTGAAAGAAAATATTTAAGAAATTTCAATAAACACATTGTACATTTTAATATAATAGTAACAATTTAGGGAAAACGGTAAAAAATGAGAAAAAT